>BGPR01001065.1:106283-159262 GCA_013235015.1 Araneus ventricosus | reverse complement strand
TTAATCAATTGAAATGAACTTTCGTTTTGTAAATAACTTTACTTTTAGCAATTAGTTTCTTTTTGTCCGAGTAAAAATAACACAAAATTAACACTTTGTCATATACTCAAAAGAATATTTCAACTAGAATTTATAACATTTAAGATAACGACTTTCCTTTTAAATATTCAATTCAAAAATAAAGTATGTGAAAGGAAAAAATATTGGATGCATGTAAATAGTCAAACACTCTAAATATAAGCATGTAATTTTATATCAATTTCCAATTAATTTTATTTTGTTTACCAACACTCAAATCAAAACTAATTACGAAAACTGGATTAAAAACAATTAGTAAGAGACTTTAAAAGTACTTATGATAAGTTTCCTTCTAGTAAAATCCTCCCTATTCAAAATGCTTACCAGTCCGTTGGAAACTTTGAAGATCCCGTGATTTAGCAAAATGATTCAATGTTTCCCAAAACTCAGAAAAAAAATATGCAAAATAAAAAAATGCCGAAAGATTTAGGAAATAAAATTAATTCTGGTATAACTCCAGTTTGATATTAAATCAAATAAACAAAAAATTCTGATAAATTTAGGAAAATAAATCAATTCTGGTTTAACTCCTATTTGATATTAAATCACCATAGAATCAAACAACATTCTGCGTTTATGCTAACTTGTAGACAGATAAAATGAAATTTACGATCTTATAAGCTACCTGAATCTCTTTGGCACCTAGCCAAACCAAACCACGTGAGCGTTACTTCAATTTCTGGTCTATTCTAATATAGATATCCTTAGAAAACTATATTTACATTAATGGTTTCCGAAGTTCATTATAGGGGAAAGACATCTGACAAACCAAAAAAAAGACAAGTTTTGATACTTTTAAGTGATTTTTATCAATGCTAAGCCAGAGAGTTTTTTTGTATAGCACATAAGGCCACAGATTATATTAAAGCCACAATTTTTGGCCACAGATAAGCGACCTCCTTATGTGGAAGCAGACAAGAAATTCAAGGGAGAACACTCCAACTTTTTACAAGAGCATACAGATTAACCCTTTGAGGACGACTGTCACCTGGAGTTTCAGCTGCTTGGCACATTCTTTCCCGACTGTCATAAATACGTGGCGGCTCTTGTGGCTTTTACCTACCGACTGTCACGTCGGCGTGACACCAACTTTAGTTCAATTAAGGCTTAACTTGAAAAAATGCGCCGGCCCTGAGCAGCCACGCGCGTTGGGAAACGTCGGCCAGATGGAACCACACGTTTTCCGTGCGGCCGTCCTCAATGGGTTAATATTTTTCCCTGACATTGCGTGCTTTCGAATCGAAAAATGGTGTACCTTATGAGTGTTGCTATTAACACAGAGAAAAAGCATTCCAGACTCTTCCGAAAAGGAGATTCCAACAAAACCAATCAAGGTAGCCCATTGAAATTAGACCTAAAAATGGCAAATAGGAGAAACATTTATACAGTTTTTAAACTTTGGTAAAATACTTCTTTGACCACAAAAGATATAAGGACCGAAAAGTTTCCACCCCTCAGGGGGATCTTCCCCCTTAGTCCCCCCTTGAAACTTCGAAAGCGCCAAACCATAAATAGTCTAGTCGGGTGGAAGTTTAAATCGGAAAATATTTAAGGCTTAAGTTTTATTGCTTTCCCCAGAGCCCAGTATAACTACACCAAGTTTTCTTCCTCCGGCCAGGTGAGCGTCGGCTGCGGGGGGGGGGGGGGAGAGAGGATACGGAGGTGAAGTGGGGTGTTTGGTCAGTTTTTCCCAAGATTATTCCAAAACTATATATCCCATGTTAAAAATGATTTAAATGAAAGTTATATAACATAAAATTATGCGTTGAATGAATACCGACACTATATATTTTCTGGAGTAGTATGATTACAAACTCTTATCAAAGCTGCAATAATTTTCCAATTTTCAAAAAAAAGAATGTCTTTCTTCCGAAAGACGACGCACATAATCAAAGAAGTTGTTTAAATAAAGTTTGCATGCAAAAGTATTCACTTTTTAAGCATAGATATATTTCGTATATGTCGGCGCACCAATACCTACCGAAGCGCTAATGTGGTGTGGAAGTTAGGAGAGAGCCTGCCAGCTAAGGTGGCATCCTCTTTATCTGACCTTGGTTCAAAATTAGTAAGACCATTGCAAAATAGCTTTTATAAAACCACCAAACGGGACATATGACTGAATAATTTAAACAATACTACACTAAACCAGTACTAGACAAACTTACCAAATTTGCCACTTTTTTAAACTTTAAGAAGAAAAAAGAAAAGGGGGAAATTTAAAATTGCACCGCATGGAATTTTGCGTTCAATAGGTAATATTAATTTATATTAAAAAAGTACGAAGTACAAAATTTGAACAAGATAAAATAATTTGGGAAGATAAGACAACGAATATTTGTAATTATTAATAGAATCACGCACCTTTCAGTGTTAATGACAATAAATTTCCCTTTCTTCAATGTTATCTGGGTCTTTATCGTCCTCACTCAGTTGAAACAATTGTTCATCACTTCCGGGAGGAGCGTTAGAGCATGAATGCCCTTTGCAGTTCGCACAATTTGCCGAGCACTTGATCTCTGATTTTCTTCAACTGCAAGTGGATCTACATCCTGTAGCACATTTGCAGAATATGGCGATCAAAAGCGCCAGTGGAGCTGGGTCTTTGATGGTGGTAATTGGAGCCAGACCATGTTCTGTAGTTTTCCAACCCCAGTTCAGCGGATTCATCACTTGATCCAACCACATTTGAATCTGTAGGTATGTTCTTAAGCAATGTTGTTGGCGTACAGCTTCCAGCGATAGAAGTTGTGAAGCCAAATTGAAATTATCTTTCACAAGCTATTTTGTAAACAGTTAAAATCTTAAACCATCCAAGGTATCATCATCTTTACCTCCATACAGTGCTACCAAGAGTCTTTGCCATGCATATACTATACGGTCCAGTTGGGCTTCTTTGCTCATGTAAAACCTGAGTAATTCGTAAAAGTGCTTCATTACGAAAGATCAACTTTAATTTTTCATTTCCTTGTCTGTAGAATGAGGAGGTCGTATCACAACCTCTGACAGCGTGAAGGAGCAAGAGAGCATTTTTCATACATTGGGGAATATTGAAAACTGCTGGCGGGTAACAGGCTATTCGGCGAGTTTCCTTTCCCTGGTTTTAAGAAAAAAATATTTGCAGACGGTGATGCTAATACTATAAGTGATGAGGAGATCTATGTCTTCCCCTAGTAAGCTCATTTGTGTTGACAGATTCAGACAAAGTTAGCACTAGTTCCTTCAGCAGAATCGGTTCTGAAGCCTGCGATCCCTCAAATATGAAAGTCGAATTTCTGCTTCCGCCTTCCGAACTTCTGAATTTCCGCCAATGAGCTTTAGCACGTTCACACCGGCACTGAAATTTGCATTTCTTGCCATCGGGCGACAGGCCTAAGGGAGTTTTTTTTTTGTTTATTGGGCGGCGGTGAACTAAAGTGCAATATGAAAACTTATGACAACCATTTCTGCTTTGCTTTCGTTCCCACTATTGCTGATTTGCTGTTATGCAGTTCGGTTTGGATAAGCAAACCTTTAAGACTGTAAGTAAGTATATTAGCAATCAGAGTTCAGAAGCTTCTGATAACGACATATGTGTTAGTTAAGATTACTATTACCAGCGGATTACTGTTTCTGTTTACATTAAGCTGATGCCAGTCCATGAATTGCCATCAGATGGCAATTAGCAAAAGTGTGAACGGAACGTAAACGATTCTAATGAACTACACATTTGGTGGTTTGTGGTACTGCACGATGGTACATTTAAGTGTGAGCCACCAGTGACCTCGGCGTCCGATGACACATTCAAACATGAGACACCGGTGACACATTCAAACGCGAGCCACCAGTGACACAGTCAAACATGAGCCACAGGTGGCACACTCCACCTGGGACATATCAGTGTTAGCCACCGGTGGTACGCGCCGGCGTGGAATGTGCTAAACAATGAAGGGAAGTATAGTGAATTGATATAATTTTATTATTCATAGAGGAAATAAAATTATTGGAGAGCAACTAAAAGCTGTTTCTTCCTCGCATTATTGCAGAATCAAACAAATGTTATCAATTTCAATAATTGCATTTCTTTGCAATATTTGCATTTTATATTTCTCAAGAATTAAAAATAATCTGCATTGATATAATTTGTATCAATTTGAAGAGTTTGTTTTCAACAATTTTATTTTGACAGATTATAAGAATAAATAAGAGAAATGTGAAATTTGTGGATATTTGCTAGTTAAGACTACGTGATAGAAGACATCGCAGGAACTTGAAGTGCGGGTCAGTGAAGCCAGTGGCGTAGCCAAGGTAGGTGGCGCCCGGGTCATGACATGAGTTTTCAGCCTCCCTGTCATCATCAACGGCTTAGCTTGTGTAAGCGGCGCCCCGGGCTGAGTAATTTTTAGCCCTCCTTATCGAATTTTACTTTAAAAACTGGCCTACAAGCATTAACGTTTAGTGACCGTGGTCGGTGACATAGAGAGGTTAAGTGGCACCCGGGTATGATTTTTTTTTACCTCAATCATCATCAGTAGCTTGTTAAGCGTAAATGGCGCTCTAGGGTCATGGTATTATTTTATATACACCTCCTGTTTTTCTTTTAAAAATGGGATAAATGCTGTAATGTTTTGACTCCATGCCCCCCCCCCCAAAACTGTCTCCCGGGGCATCTGCACTTCCTTAACTCCAGGTGTCTACGCCACCGCTTGAACCAAGTCGATAACCTAGGGGATCTTCTCCAACAGTGAGGCATTTGTTCATTAAAAGAAACTGTCATTCGTTCATTGGACTTCCACCTTCATAATAAATATTCAAATGCAGTATGTATTTACTGAACATTTTTCCCCCTTTTTGTGTATCTTAAAAAAGTTTCATTAATAATAATAAAATAATTACATCAAATTTCTTTGTATGACTATGACAATAAGAACGTATGGTAAGGAATGAGCGCGTGAATTTTTACTCGCCTGAGGGGGCCAGGTATCCTTGTACCTTCCCCGGGAATGATTTCTATATATTTACTTCGTGAAATCTTTCAGAGCATAAGAAGCACATAAATACCCGAACCTAAACATATTTAGCACGTTCACTACTAAAGTACACCGAATCAACATTACATCGAAGTGTTTTTTTTTCTTTGTTGAATTGTTATTATGTATAGAAAAAAATAATAAATTGCAGATAATAGCTTGAATTGGAACTTTATTTTAAAGCTAGCCGCCATCGGTGACCAGCGTGTTCGCCGGGAATATAATTTCAACTGACTCTCTTATGCAAAATTTGATATTCAAAGTTCCCTTAACAAAGCAATTTTAAACTTCAAATTGTGATAGACATTTAGCCCGTGTTCTTTTCGTAGCCTTGCACTTGTTCTGTTCCTTGTCTACATGAACGTCTCTAATGGAGTCAAGTTACTGTTTGTGTCAAGTAACATCTAATTGTACGTATTCGATGCGAACTTTTATTTAACAAATTTGATTTCAACATCAAAATAGCGCGTCACGTTTTTCGTCCAGCAGCATGTTAATTGGCTTAAAACATGCTGATGAAATGAATTAAAACATAGCAACTATAATCGTTCAGTTTATTGCATTATTTCCTTATATAATTATTATCTTGAGAACTTCTTTGCAGATTTCACAGAAAAATTTATCAAATGAAAAAGAAAGTAAAATCCAACAGGATATGATCTTAGCTTTAAACAATGAAAGAGAAACACGCAATTAAATATTTGTTTAAATAATGAAAACACTTTGAATTTTATTGTAACAATGAAAAGTATTGTTGTAAATTATGCCAAAAAACATTTTTTTTTAATTTATTGAAATTAGAGTGAAAATCGTGACTTACGGGTCTATTCTGGTCCCAGATAGCACGTAAGTTTGCAGCAAGTTTGGTTTTGACTTGTCATGGCAAAATTTGACGCGTCAAACTTGAAACGAACTTGTAGCAAGTTCGCTGTGACAACTAGCGCCACCCTCGCTTGCAAATCAAACTTGCAGCAAGTATGCAAAACAAGCTTCCTGCAAAGGCAGCACAAACAGATAATTATCTTTGTCTCTGTTTAAAAAAAACATCCGATTTTTAATAGCATCTCCTAGACCGTCCTTCTTTTTATTAATTCAATAAATCAATGATAATTTGTAAAAAAAAACTAACTTTTTTACAAAAAAAATTTTGAAACATTTTCCATCTTTTTACTAAATATATCACTCGCACTTTAAAGAAAACTATATCGCCTTTTTCTTAATGTTGAAATTTTAACGTTTATAAACAAAATTAAACAGTCAATGTTTGTTGAAAAATAAACTTATACATTTTGTCCCATTTTAACGTAATTACTTTTGAACTCTAATTTCATAATTTATTCTACTAGCAAAACGTTGTTATTAGCGAAAATCGCTTTCTCTTTGACTTCAAATCATATTCTTAACTCAAAAAATTAATGAAATCAAGAAAAAAGTTTAAAATAAATCCTATACGAATCAAATCGAACGATGTATTAGCGAAATCTATCTTCTTTTCTCAGAGTTTAACTGTCCCAGTGGTTACCGCGTCGGCTTCCGAACCGGTAGGTCGCGAGTTCTATCCTGAGTTGCGTTCGTACTCTGTTTTTGCTATAGTTTGCAATGCAAGCTTGCTGCAAGTTCGTCCTATGGTGACTTCGAGGCTTGCGTTAACTTACTGCAAGCTTGCACTCTTGTCATGACAAATTTGTGGCAAGCTTGCACTCTTGTCATGACAAATTTGTGGCAAGCTTGCACTCTTGTCATGACAAATTTGTGGCAAGCTTCTGTACCTTGTCACATGACAAATTTGTAGTGTTTATTGCAAACTAAATGTCTAGTACTCTGAGTTAAGAGTCACTTTTTCCTTCAAGCACGTTGGAAATGGAAAAGGATGTCTCCCCAACCCAACCGGGGGTACCAGAATAGACCCCTTAATTGATAGTTTAAAAAACTTAATTGATATCATTGAAAAGATAATTTTTTTAAATTTTCAAACCGTGTAAAAATAATTTTTGTGCCGTAATGTTTCGAAAGTTATTAAGGAAAATCGTCAAAATTTAGCTTAATTTTTAATGAATTAAAATTCTAATCAAAATTTAAAAAACGGCTCCGAGGTGCATATTCCCACTCTCCAAAGTATGTTTGTGCCAAATTTTGTTGCTCTAGGTCTAGTGGTTTGTCGTATAGAGCGCCAACACACGCACACAAGGATTGTAGTTGCACAGGTATTACAGGTCCCGACCCCTGTCTTCGCAGTCTATAGCGCAATGGCAGGATTCGTGGTGGGAACCGTATTGTAGTTGTACATAAATAGCAGGGGCACCGCCCCGTGACCGCACAACAGCTAAGGTCTTTCACGGTGGCTTGGAGCGGGCCTGCACTGTAGTTGTACAGTTTGGGATCCAATCTTTATTAAGGTAGATAATAAGTCTTTAGATCTTTTCTTCTAATGTTGTACAGAAAGAAACCGATAGTCATCATCATGAAGTTTATTCATAGCGATATTCATTTAAATATATGAAAAGCAGTATTTCTATTTTTAATTCTTTTGAAAATCCTTTGCAGTGGATTTTCTTACAACCGGTTGGGTTTGGGGGCGTCACTTTTGCCGCACGTTAACAACGGGAAAAGTGACGTCTCCCAACCCAACCGGGGGTACCAGAATAGAGCCATAATACGCATCCGTTACCACGGCAGACAACTGTGAAAATAATCCGAGGGCGAGAAGTTGTTCTTTAACTATAACTGTTGACTTGTGTGTTTATTGTTTTGATCCGGCGTAGCTAGCGCGTTTTACGGATTTGAACTTGTTTAAAAGTCTCTTTTGTCTTTTTAGAGTTTTTTGAATCAAACTCATGGTTACTTAAAACCTTTGTTTAAAATATTTATAGTAATTTATCGTGTTTCGTAGGATCTTTTAACTTATAGAGAGGAAGATCATAGAAATTCATTTGGTTCCGCTATTTTAACATCTGTCGCACTATGAAGTACGTTCTTACTATTGAACGATATACATATGTTTTAAGTTGGTAAAATAAATTAGTTGCTTTTAAGACTACTATGGGAGTGCTTCATAACATTTAGTTTTCTTTTTATTACCGAAGTGTTAGATAACAGAACATTTTAAAAAAGGAATGATTATTGTTGACAATTTAGGAAATGACGTTTTTTTACTTTTTTCCAAGCATATATCTAAAACAGTTTTAATCAGATACCTGCTTTTCTTTAATTACATGGTGTATAAATGTTACAAAACCAAAATTTGCTTCTTAAAAAAGTATTTGTTTCAAGATATAGTTACAATAAATATCCCGTAAGAATGAGATAGAAGTATATATATAATTTTGCAAACCTTTTAATGCTGTTTTATGCAACCAACATGTATATACTTAGCAGAATCGAAGAAAATTGTGTTTATAAATTAGAAATAGGAAATAATGATGTGACAGATTTTCAAAAAATTCAATAAGTGGATAGGATGAATTATATTTAACATATCTGTTAAAATTATTGTTTGGGAGTTCTATACTTTGTAATGATAACTTTCCTTAATATTATATGAACTTTTTGGCTTTTTGTTACATAGCACCTCTTTAGTTTCTTATAGAATGTTCTAGCATTTTCCCAAATTTTTTTGTGGCTGGTTTGTACAGAATTTTTTAAAAATATACAGAAGTTTGTATTCTTGCAGATACTTTCAGTTTGTTTGAAATGTATAATTTCTATATGAAATTTCTGGTATCAGATAAGCAATCAGCAAAATTAATTTAATGGAAGAAATGTTTCACTAGTATTTAAAGTTTACATATAAATAGGTTGAGACATGTTTCTATAATTATTAGTTTGCACGTTTTTTTCAGTAATTTTCAATGGTACAATAGGAGAAGTAAAAAATAAATTAAAAAGCTCAATCTATATACTGTTCAGCAACAGATTCTGAGACTACCACTTTTGGATGATTTTGCACCAGAAAGGGGTGTCAGACAATGAGTCATATGAGTGCATTTCCGGAGTTCTTTGTTAGATCACACTCAGTAAAATGTAAACATCACCCTTCCATTCTTCACTTTCCCCTATTTTGATGAAAATCACTCGCGCAGCGCAAAAGCAAGTAGGGTTTCTGAATCCATTTGCTAAACAATAATAGTTGTTGTTTCTTTTGAAAAGTTCTGTCAATTTGCTAGAATGCAAAGATTTATTCCATTTGTCAGGAGATGTATGGAAAAAAAAATCTCCTCCTTCTCCATTTCCTCCTCTTAATTTCATAAGAGTTGGAGTTAAGGGGATGAAGAGGGCAGAAGAAAATACAGCTTATAAGAGCTTTTCAATGAGGTGTGGTATTTATAGGTTAAAAAGCAGTTTAATGTTAGGGGTTGGTAATCATTTTTCACCCCATAACTTCTAATCCAGTAGTTCCCATCCTTTTTTGTTGTGCAGGCCACCTATTGTGTAAAAATTATTTGGGGGCCCTATCGTCAATTGTAAAGGAGTTATGAGGGAGTGAAAATCCCCCCCCCCTTCAAGCTATATGACCAATCTATGAATTGGGCCAAGATTTTTACTTTCCATATAATGTATCTCTTGCCAGTTAAAATCCAATCAAAATTGCTGTATTTATTGTGTTCACAGTATAACAAGGGCAAAGCATTATATGCACAAACTTTAAATGTACATATATCTATAAACTTTAGCATGAAGGGTAGTTCTGGTGCTATGGATCATGATAGGAGAAGATATGCAGAAATTTTCCCAAAGTCATGCCATGAGAACCATTGTAATGGGTAGTGTTCATATAAGGACTCTATACCCAAAAAAGCATTATAAAGAATTTTCATTAATCCTCATTTCTTTAAAATAAAAAGAATGTTTATCTTCATTTATTTGAAATTGTGTGTAAATTATCCGAATCCTAACTTATGATTAAGTTTACAGATTTTCGATTCTTTAATAATCGCTTCTGTTGATAAAATGTTGTTTCGTTTGATAAAGATTACCAAGGGAATTTAAGTTAATTTCAATTTGATTTTGAACACTAATCTTTTTCAGGGTTAACATTGATGGCCTATTAGTTTATTTCCCTTATGACTTCATTTATCCAGAGCAGTATTCTTATATGCTGGAACTGAAGAGAAGTCTTGATGCTAAGGTATGGGTTTGTTTTAGCCTTTGTAAATCTAAATCTTTTTAAAAGCTAAAATTCTAGGCTCCTACACCTGAATTTTGAATTTCCTCTATAAATATGACTATTATTATTTCTTTAATATTTTATTTAATATTTTTCTATAAGCTCAACATCACATGTCACCTAATCACAAGAATTGACACAAAATGTTACTTTTCTGTAGCCTAGAAACCACCAAAGTGTGTTCAATTTTACCATTTGCAGTAAATTACACCATGAACTTGGCAAAAAATTTCATGTTTTCAGTGTAAGGTCATTGAACTTTGGACATTTGACCTGCATGTTGGCTTTTAGTCATTGGAAAAGTAATATCCTTTTGGCAATATGTTTAGAAAGTGATACCATAGACACTATGATTTTGTATCAAGGCTTGGCTGTATAATGTTCTTTAGTTAAAAAAAAATATAATTTTTCTATAATTATTTAGTTTCGTTTAAGATATGAAACAATATTGAAGCATATTTTTCTCAAACATAAATTATTAAATGTTCAGTAGGCTACCATAGAATGCATTTAAAAAGTCGTGCATTGTATGAATAACTGCATATTATTGGGAATCTCACAATATGGGAAATTTATCTTCACAGGAGTCTATTGTAAATAAATTTGCTGTTGCAATTCTACTGCAGGATTCTACAATTCTACTACTTCTTTCAGTATGCAACTTTTTAACTGTGTTATGTGGAGTTTACTATAATGCAATAGATTCAATTTATCCATGCCTTTAAAATAAATTATTTTTAAAACCACTAAATTTTTAAAAATAAAAGTACTCCTACTGTAATTCAAGGGTAAAAGCACTTTTACTTTAACTTAAAGAGTGTTATATGTGATCTTTGATGCCAATTTGTATTGTAAACTTTAACTTTTAATACTTTATTTATCTGCATTTCAGCCTATTTTTGTATATTGTTTTGTGATTTTTGTTTTAAATTTTTTTATAGTCTTAATACATTTTTCAACATTTTTATAAAACTAATCAGTAATATTTATGCCTTATTTTTTAATTTTAGGGACATGGGTTATTGGAGATGCCTTCAGGAACAGGGAAAACTCTTTCCCTACTTTCTCTTATTGTAGCTTATCATAAGGTATGCCAGTAGAGAACAATTAACATTTTTTCCCCTTCAGCAAATATAAATTTTAATCATTTGTTCAAGTTATTTTTAAATTTTATCATACACCAGTTTTATTACCTGACTTTACTCAGGATAGAATCAAGCTCATTCTTTATTCAATGTTTGCTTAACACTCCATTATGGCTTGCACTACCTAGCTGAAAATATGCTAAGAGACATCAGAAACACACCAGTATCATTATTTTAACTTCACTTAAATGATTATTTTATTTAAGAATTTGTCACAATCATTTCTCTGACTTAATGAAATATCTTTAGAAATAATTACTTTTGAAAGTTGAAAATATCACAGTTCACCTAGAAATAGACATCAGGATGATATGTAGATTTCATGTCTCTACTGTTCACAGTTTCAGACAAACGGTTGCATGCACTTTGTGTATTAGTTGTTTGATTTTATTTGAATAGAACAAGTAGTATGGCTTTTCTTTGAAGAGAAAAGTTGTGAATTTTTACAAATAATTTAAGATCCTTGGTATTTGTGAATTTAGTGTTGTTTTTTTGGTGTTCCATTATTTACTGCAAAAGTCATAGCAATTTTCTGAGATAATTACATTGAAAGTTAAGGCAAAAGTACAATAAATAAATAAATAAGAAAAGCTTTTATTTTGTGTAATGCGTTTTATTTTTGAAATTTAAAGTACGGGAAATAATGTCTTATGTTATTATCAAAAATTCAGCTGGATACTGCAGGTGATGGTAGAAACTGAAAGTTGTAAAAGAACATTTCAAAATATTAATAACTAACCACCTTTGGCAACCAGCTTGTTCTCTGGGAATATAATTTCAGTTAAATTTCTTATGCATAATTTGATATTCATGATTACCTTAACAAAGTCATTTTAAATTATGATAGACATTTAATCCATGCTCTTTTAGTGGCTTTGCACCTGTTTTGATCATTGTTTGCATGGATATCCTTAATGGAGTCAAGTAGCTGTCTGTGTCATGTAGCATCTAATTGCACCTTATTGGCACCAATTTAATTTTCTTATTTCTCAAGCAAAATACACAGTTGATTTCAATATTAAAATGGCTTAGCACATTTTATGTCCAACAGCAAGTTAGCTGCATTAAAACATACTGGTAAAAACAATTGAAACAACTTTCAGCCTACTGGATGTATTTCCTAATATTACTTTCTTAAAGGACTTTGTTTACAGATTTCAGACTAAAATTGATGAAATAAAAAGAAAGTAAATTCCTTAGCTTTTAACAATGGAAGAGAAACACATAATTAACTATTTGTTTAAACGCTTAAAACGGTTTAAATTTTGATGCAACAATGAAAAGTATTGCTATAAATTATGCCTAGACATATTTTTTAAAAATTATTAAAATTGGAAAAAAAAGTTCAGGGGAGAGTGGGGTAAAATTGTGTACCTTTGATTCTGACGCTATTATTTTTCCTATCTAGCGGACAGTTACCGAATTACACTCTACTAGTCAATAAAAAGGAACAGTCATAGTGATGTGTTGTAGCTGTTGAGTGCACTACATCTATGGAGGTTTATTTCTTTTAAGACGTCAACTCTCTAATGTTCGTTTGATTTTAAACTGTCTTTACTTAAAAATCATTACAGTTATAAAAACTACATTTAGTCCAGCTTATTATATGTTTACTAAGGATTCATACCTTATCAAACAATAAGGATTTACTCCAATAATTGCATGGTTCTATATTGGTTCTTTATAACCTCTGCACTCGTGGTAAAACCTGGTACTCCAAGTGACACAAGACTGGGACAGTCAGTATTGATGATTTCTCTAATTAAGACTATAAAAACACATCAGACATTTATTGTTTATATTTTAATCATGTATTTTCTAATTTAAATAAAGAAGAAGGGTTAATCCAATGTAAAACTGTCTTAGCTGTGCCCATGAAAGCTGCAGTCGCATGGAGGAAGAAGACAACTGTTTTACATGTGAATTTTGTAACTAATATTCTTAAATTGTCGTATAAAATAAAAATGATTGCAACTTTTCCACTGAAAATCAAGTTTTCCTGATTCCCCATAACTTTAACATGACCCCACTATTGGGGTAAAATCGGGTAGTTTTACTTTTTATATAAAAAAAATCATTGGTAAAAGAAGTGATGCAACTGTGGCTTTTCTGGAAAGATATATTGTACTCCGATAAACAAAGAATATTTTAATAAAATTTGACAAGCTGTATGTCGAATATTTTGGCTACAACAGGCCATCGAACCTTAGCTACCCTGTTTTACCCCACTTTCCCCTACAGCAACTTAATATCATTGAAAAGGCAATTTTTTGCATTTTCAGATGGCGTAGAAATGATTTTTGTGGCTGTAATATTTTCGGAAGTTATTAAGGAAAAAAACCCGTAAATTTTGTTTAATTTTTAATTAATAAAAATTTTTTAAAAAGTGCTCCAAGGTGCACATTTCTACCCTGCAAAGTATGTTTTTGTCAAATTTTGTAGCTCTAGGTCCAGCGGTCTACTCTGTTGAGTGTCAAAACATACAGACACATTCTCTTTATTATTATTAGAGATAATCTATACTATTAAAATTCAACATGTATGTATATGACACCAAAACAATTATTAACTGCTGAATTGAAAAGTGCGCCTAAAGTACCAAAAGATGGGAATAATTCAGGAATCCATTTTGACTATTTAAATACCGAAATTACAATTAAAAATATATTAATTAAAAATGCCAAAATGAATAAACTCTTTCAACAATATATTTTTTATTTCTGCAAGCGTCATCGACACTATTAAAATTCAGTGTGTATGTATGTTTGTGAGGCTAAAATGATTATTAATTGATGAACGAATAAGCGCACCGAAATTACCAAAAGATGGAGAATAATTCAAGGAATCTATTTTGAGTATTTTAATTCTGAAATAACAATTAGTTACAAGGATATTAATTAAAAACACAAAAATTAAGGACTTGGACATGTTTTTCCCAACAGAATGTTTGAACCGCTCTTTCTCCTTATTTATTTAGGAGAGAATGTTGGGCATGTGTCACTTGACCTCATTTCTTCTCTTTGCCAGTGAAGAATGACACATTATTTGAGATAACCTGTGCAATGCCGTGCCACGCAGCTAATAATTTTTAAAGATTGTTTTCTGCCCTGTAGAACCAACAAATTTTATATCATATAAATTAGTTTAAAATGCCGAGTTTTTAAAGTTTGTTTTGCTGCCTCAGAAGAGTTTAGTATTTCTCAGTTGAGTTTACATTAAGAGTATATAAAACTCAACTATAAGAGGTAATTATATATATATATATATAAAGACAAACAAAGAGGAAACAAAGTTATCTGTGAAAATTCTGTAGAATAATTTACAGTCTTGCATATTAGCAAAATGAGGGTACTAAAGCAAATATATGGGAATTTTAGACCTGAAATTAAATTTTAATTAATGCTTAAGATTGTTAATATTTTAGAAAATTTTCTTTTAACGATATTTTTTAACATTTTGCTAAATTTCATTTTTGACATATTGTATTCATATTGTGTAATTTTTAAAATATAGCTGAATGTGTCTTTCATTATAAGTAATTTTGGTATTTTATTTTAGACGTATCCATCTGTAATCACCAAATTAGTGTATTGTTCACGAACTATTCCTGAAATTGAAAAGGTATTTTTTTGTTGATTTTGCTCCTTGAAAAAATATTTCATAAAAATCGTTTCTTTTAATCTGCTTTTTTTCAAATTTATTCTCTTCCATAAAATAATGCATTATTTTGATTTGCATATTACTTACCAGTTATTGGTCTTATTTTCTCACTTTAGCAACTGGTAATTCTGATTCTATTGAACACTGAAAACATGTATTACTTTTTTTATTATTCTATTTAATTCTGTAATATGAAAAGAGAAAATATGAATAGATAATTGTTCTTCTACTGGGATGATAGAAAAATATATTTGTGTTAAATATAAAGAAGAAAATTTAAAATTCCTTTATTTCTATAAATTATAATTTTTAAAGGTTTTAAATATCTTTTGACTTTTGAAGTTGTACCAATGTCATATTTTTTCCTGTAAAAGTGGTTTGTTTATTATTTGTTTGCTTTGCTAGGTATTGCAAGAACTTCGACGTTTGCTGAATTATATTGAAAAAGAAACAGGCCAAGAAAACAAAATTGTTGGATTGTGCCTTAGTTCAAGAAAAAATCTATGTTGTCATCCGCAGGTAAAGAACTTTTCTTAACCTCGTTCTAGGATAGGGTTATTTATGTGGAATATTTCAAATTTTCTTTCTTTTTTTTTGTTCAAAATATTCTTATATTAATTATTTTATTTTGCATGTTGTTTATATATAAAGTAAATTTGGAAGAATTCTTTTAATTAACAAATTATTAAAAATGATCTTTTTATAGATATGGTTATTGGTTCACAATTTGGGTACATAAGTATATTTGTGCCAAATTTGGTATCTCTCATTTCAACAATCTATTTTGTTGAGCCCCAAAAAACAGGCAGATGTTAATTTTTATTATTATTTAAGACAGATTCAAACTGAATACTATTAAGTTTAAAAACTAGCATTTAAAGGAAAAAGATATTATTCTTTTCAGCTAGATGTTTGTGTGAATGTATTTAATTAGTAAGGGTGAGAAAAACAGCTTTAATATTATATACACAAAATAATATCCTGTTACTGTTTCATTATGAATTTTTTTAAATGTTAAAGTCATTGGTTGTTGATTTATTAATGTAATGAAAACTTACTCCATCTGTGTAAAAGAAATTGTAATAGGTTATATTTCATTAGTTTACAAATGAAACAGAATATGTTATGTTGTTTAATTTCTAGTTATGATCGCTTATTACACTACAGATATCTATATTTAAGATTTGAATTAATGGAGGCTTATTGTATGTTTAGGTAAGCAAGGAAAAGGATGGCAGAATCGTAGATGGGAAATGCTTTGCCTTAACTGCCTCTCATAAAAGAGCTATGGCAGCTGTTGATCCTAATGTTGATATTTGTGCTTATTTTGAAGTGAGTTTGTGAATAAATTATATTTTTAATCATCTGATGTTTGTTTTATATATATATATATATGCATTTTCTTTTTTTTTCCTTGCTTTTTTAAAAATTTTTGTTTTCAGGCTTTTGAAAAAAATGGGAAGCAGTTTCCATTGCCTGCTGGTGTTTATGACTTGGTAAAGACATTTACATATATTTGTTTATAGTTAATATATTCACAGGAAAAAAATTCCTGTAGAATTTTTTTACTGGTGAATTATTGAATAATTTGTTCTATATATTTGTTTGTAATTCCACTTATTTTTAACCAATTAAAAAAAAATTATTTTTATTTTCAATATTTTGCATTAAACTTGTAATGGTTAAATAAGGATTTTTTCAGTTTTCTTTTTAAAATCACATCATAATTTTTTTTGTTTTATTTCATTTACTTCGAAATCAAATTAGGCACAATTTTAAAAAAAATCAGTTTATTATATATTTCTTTATTTTATAAGGCTTATCAATTTTCTTTGTTTTTTCTCTTTTATCTTTCGCACTGAACTTAACAGAGTTTATATGATATTTTCTTTTCCTAAAGGTACTGCAAGTGTTATTTTTCCACTTCCAAGTATACTTCCAAAATATATATTTTTTGTGTTATTAATAATTCTTCATTTAATATTTATGAAATATCCATCTATTTCATCTTAAATGGAACAGAATATAATAAAAATTTATAAGTTGTAATACTTAAAACTTTTGGAATTATTCTGAAAGGAAATAACTTTTTTTCCCATCCAATCAAAACAGCTTGATTGTATCATCATGAGCTGAGTTTTTTTCTGCTTTTCTGAAATTTTATATAATGTGACTGCAGTATTTTTAAATGGATTTCTTTTAGAAATATGGAGGGCTCAGAGTTAAAGTGGATCAAGTCCATGAGACTCGTTTCTGAGAAAACAGATATCATGCCTGATTAGCTACATTAAAATAACAGTAGACTTCTCATTGTTCTTGCTGCCTGGTGGATACAAATTGAACTATGGATTTGAATCATTATTGCACAGAAAACATGAAATTTCTTCTTCTTTCTAATCCTTCTGATCTGAATCAGATCAGATCCATGAGGTCGTTCGCCTTCATCACCTCCAACACGAAATGCGGTCGCTTAAGCAGGTCAACATACACCACGGCAACACAGTCAAGTAGATGTTGCTGAGTGGCCTCAATCATGTTGTACTTTGTGCAGATATTGAACTTCCTGTCACCACGAGACAGTCTGAGGGTTTTTAAGTGACTGGAAGTTAAGTGAGCCAAAGCTGTTTGGTCTTTCCTTTCTCCCTTAAAATGTATAGCAGCACCTGGGCCTTCACTATGATACCATGAATGAGCTGGTGGATGCCTCCAGGAAAGTTAACAAGGGCCTTTCTTCTTGAGTATAACTCAAGGTAGGCCAAGGGTTCTACGTTGGCCTGAGGCATGGTAGTATCTTCTTTAGCAAGACTATCAGCAATATCGTTATATTTTAAATTAACATGTGATGGTATCCATTGTAGATGAAGAACACAAGAATTGCACAGGGTCTTGAGCTTGTTAAAGATATCCATTCCCTCTGGCCACTAACATCTCTCCAATTATCAAGATATTGGACAACACTTTGGCTGTCCGAGAGAAATGAAATTTCTACCTTATGGTGGCCAGAAGTGATGTGAAGTAACTTTAATAACTGGGCAAGGCAACAATATAGTGTCTCCATTCAATATATTTGTTTTTAATTCTATAATGTCTGTATTCTAATCATAGTTTAGTTATATTAATGTCCGATTTTGGGGCTATTTTGGGATGGACTTCGTAATTTTGAACTGCAGTCCGATGACAATGTCTGAGCTGGCACCCCCTCTCCGCACCACATCTGCATTCTAAATGTCAAACAAACGTTTACTTAGAAATATGCATGCTTTATGTGCAAATCTGATTTAATAATATTATGCTGGGAATTTTTAACTTCAGATATATTTAAGAATACATAGTGGTTTTATTGAAACTAAAATAATATATTCAACAAATTTTAAAAATATGACTTTATTTCTGAAATCTATGCAAATATTTTTTCTTCACACTCCTGCTTTGTTGTCGCCTTGGATTGTGGCTTCATGGGCAGTTGCCTAGTTTGCCCAGGCCTCAGGCCGCCTCTGACCATGACAGAGCTAGTGCAAAACGGGTAAACATGGACTTGGTTCACTTTAACTCTGAACCCTTTCTGTAATATTAAATAGAAAGAGTGGATAGAGGGAAAAATTGATGTGTAATTGTGAATAAAACAGTTTCAAAATTGTTAGTTTTAATTTTATTAAAAAATAGGATCAACAGTATTCATTTGCCTGGTGCTTGTGTGTAATGAATTCAAAATTTTATTGAAATTACTTGACCTATTATATATTTAGTATAAAAAAGGTGTATATCAACATTTAATCTTAACTTATTTTATTTATTTAATTCATAGTTTTGATATTCATTATGATTAACCTGGAATCAAATTTCTTCTATTTTCAGTCATAATTGATTCTATTGATTTTTAGGATGATCTTAAGAACTATGGAAAAAATCATGGCTGGTGTCCATACTTTTTAGCTCGATATGCTGTAAGTCTTCCAATTTGCATACATTACCATGACTTTTTTTTCTTAGTTTGTTATTTGTTGACATTTTTTACAATTTTTTTCTGTTTTGTTACTTTTTGGAATTTTTTACAAATTTCTTTGACCTGTAAATTTTTTCCCTCAAGTTTTAAGATGCAGTTATTATCGTAATATTTGTCAAAAGACTACTGAATTTTTTAAAGCTTACTATTTTAGAATTTATGTGCTTAGTCTTAAAAATCCCAAAAGTTAGTTATTTAAGCTTTTAGTACTTTTCTAATGTAGTATGTAAAAAGAAAAAAAAATCAATTTTAGTATAAATAGAAATATTTTTAATTTTCTCTAATATTCTTTTTTCAATTTATTTTTTGTTAGGCTACCATTTTAATTTAATGTTAGCATTTTCAATATTTAAAATGATTTATTTTTCATTTCAAATGTATTTTAATTACCATTTTCATTAGCATTATTTATTAATACTATGAGTGAAGTTTGTAGTTGTCTGGTTGCTGTAATTTAGGAATCTATTTTGCCTCCTTTTAGAAAAGTAATTCACAGGGAAAATAGTATATACCTTTTGAATTAGATTTTTAAAAAATATATAATATATTTAATGTTCAACTAAATCTTTGAAACACAAAAGTACTTACCACGAGTCTGCAAAAGAAATGGTAATTCTTTACTTTTACTATTTTATGCAAACAGTTGGTTAGAATGAGGGAAAGAAATCTTTTAAAATCCAATATTTGAGAAAAAGAAGCAATTTCAATATTTATTTTTAATATCAGAACAGAAATTACTGTTTTATGACTTTACATGAAGGGGTAAACATTTTTTTTTTTTTTTTTTAAAAAGAAATGTTTCTAAAAAAAAAAAAAAAATCTTGTTTGGATAAAAAATTTATTGGTTCTGAGGGTGTAGGGTGTAAGAATCATTCAGGTGGCTCTCTGCAATAGTTCTTGATGTGTTGTAGCATATTTTGCAATATTTTTGACATATAAGTACTTCCCACCATATGTGTAAACACATCAGTCTCTTTTAAAGTAATTGTGAGTAAAAGAGGATTGATATAATATCAGTGGCTCAGGTGCCGTTATTTTGTCTTCAATACAAACTTGCCCACCAAAACAAAATAGTAGTGCTATACCATGAGCTAGCTCTTTAAAAATCTCTTCTCTCTAGCTCTTTAAATTTATTAAATTTACACCAGCGCAAACTTATGCACAAAAAAATAAATAAATAAGCATTTCGATTAATTTCTAACTATTAACAAAGGGTTTTTAGTTTGTACCGCAGACACCTGCTCACTCCTTTTGTGTTGCAACTCTGACTGATTTGCTGCTGTTCATGTTAAATGGTGATATTGTTCTTAGTGTGCATGTGTATTTGATGCAGTGCATTAATTTCACTTTTAAATATTGAATGTTATGAAGGTGGTGAAAAAAATAATAATTTGCACGAAGTATGTTTGTTATGCCATTTCTCTTCAGAAAATACCTAATTTGCTGTTGTTCTATTATGTCAAAGCAGTTGTTACTGAGCTTAAATGTTGCTGTAAAATGTCACATTTCTTTCTATAAGGCAATTGTCAACATGTGTTCTAGTATGGCAGTCTTATTCTGAAAACCTGGCAAAAAATTTCACTTGACTTGTTTTATGTGTATTTCGGTTTCAGCCTTGAAAACTACTGTTGCAACTGAAAATTATTCCCGATTCTTATCATGAAATTCCAATAGTTTGAACAGTTTCAACTCTCTGGTTGACTTTATATTACTGATGTCCAGCTGAAATATTTACACATATTTTGTAATGTATTTTAAAGTTTTTATTTTTTACCTGATGTCATTTGCTTTCTTTATAGATAACACATGCTACAATTGTAGTTTACAGTTATCATTATCTGCTAGATCCAAAGATTGCTGATCTTGTTTCCAAAGAGATTAGTAAACAATCAGTGGTTGTATTTGATGAAGCTCATAATATTGGTGAGTTATAAAATATGTACTTAAAATACATGACAAGAGACCAACTAGTAAATGATCACATCAATTTAACTTACATTTGCAAATTTAATCATTAATTTAAAATTCTAAATTTATTTATTATTTATTTATTTTTTATTTTTGGCTTTCGGAAGACTTGAAAGAGCAGTTTTTCGCTTAACTAACACCACCTATGTATTTTTTTTGAAATTTCAAAGAGGAAGAAAATATTCAATTTTTCTGAACCGATTACAAATATTTCTGAATCCTTTTTCACATTTGGTGGGAACATGCAGTCTCATGTTTATATTAGATGTTAAAAAAACATTCAGAAATATTCAGTATTGTTTGTGAAAAATTCAGTATTTTCTTCTTTAAAATTTCAAAAAATTGAGATAGGTGGTGGTGTTTGTTAAGTGATGAGTTATTTTTTTGTCATACTTAAAACAAAGTTATCTAAGTCAGAATATACAACAAAATAAATTTAGATTGTAAAGCAGTATTAAATATTCTCTCTACAGTTTTATTAAGTCATGCACTTTTATAGAAGATAATATTACCTTAACAATAGATCTTTCAGTGTAAGGAATGTTATTTCAACTCTATGAATTAAAATTCCATGGTTTATTGAGGGAAGATTTAAAACTCAGTGCAGAAAATCTTTGCAGATTTTGCAGTATAGAAAAGCTTGAAACCACATATTTTTTAATGCCCTTATCACTCTTTGAACTTTAAAAATTATCTAACTCGGTTGCAGAGATATGGAGACTTCAATGTTCATCATCTCTTTTGTACACATGCAGTGACAAGTATTTGTTCTCGATCCCATTCATAGAAATAAATAAATTTTTTTAAATGATTTATTTCATGTTTTATGTTAGACTGCCTATTATATGCATTTCTTGCTTTGCATTAATTTCTCGATGTCATTGTACTTTGTTCTGTATATTATGCTTCAATATGCTTATATATGTGGTTTCTTCTGTATATGATTCTTGTGCATTTATATCAGACTTATTTGTTGCCACTGCCAATATATTATCCATTTCTTGTGTTCATTTATTTGATCATATTTTATCTTCGGCTGAATTAGTTAAGAATGTGGCAACTAGTTTTTTGCCTACTTTAGTTTAAAAAAGGGATTATACCTATGAATAGTTTTGTTATGCTGTTGAATGTAAATATACTGTTTCCTTGTAAATAATTGTGCTTTTGTCCATATATATTCAATGTTAATGGATTGAAATAAAAGGGTTAAAATCTGCAATTAAGACTATGTTTACAACACTTATTTTTAAATTGATATGCTTATATTGCATATCATGAAATCATCTTGTACTTTTATCTTGTCTGTAATCTGAATTTTTTTAAAATCCTCTTTTTGAGTAGGCTTCAGCTTGCTTTAATCCATTAATGTCCAGTATCCTATTTATGGGACAATTACATTTCACTTCTGTGGCTAAACCAAATGCATTCCACTGTTTTTACTTTGGTGAACAAGTCAACATATATTCCCAAACTCCTATACAATTTTACTCCTAAACATGTACAGTCACGGGGAAAAAAAAAAAACAACCCGAACCACCCTGCATTATTCTGCCATCATTTATTGGAAATTAAAACAAAAGGTACCAAATTTCAGGAAATAACGTCTACTAAACGATTTCATATCTAAAAATTTCATAAGGGGTCATCTGCATATTTATAATTGCACTAACTTCAAAATTTCCAATTGCAACGCCGAATTTTTTTTCATTGGATTTCAAAACTGTGTAAAAGTTATGCTCGGATACCAAATTTTATCATTCAAACTTTATTTGTGTCAAAACTCGAATGTTAAAGTAAAATTTTGAATTTTTGTTGTCATCTTGAGATATAATATAGTTATTGACCTAGAACTTTTTTAATATAATAGTATGAAGTAGTATACACATTCTGCATCTATACTTTTAATTTCAAAATAATTTTGAACACAGGAAATATTTTATTAAATTGATGTTTAAAAATTGTTTAGTGGCAAGACCCCCGAATTTTAACAGTAATCTATTCAGAAAGCTATATAATAAGCCCATTCAAAATTTCAGCTCATTCGAAAAAGTAGTTTTTAAGTTACATTAAATTTTCTATTTTCTCTGTGAAACGATGTACTTAGGGGGGCATTCATATATTTAAAAAAAGGTAACATCTTACTTTCATTTAGTAATGTAATACATATGGATCAAAATCGTATTTTTTGGAGAAAATTTCATTTTTGCAAAATTTTCTAATGCATCTAGTATTTATTGATTGTAAAAAAGAAGTTAAAATTCTACTACCGATATTTAAACACAAGCAGCGATTTTCACTATCTAAATATGGAGACGGCCCCTTTTGTATCGCGAACACAAAATGCCAAATATCTTTTGGTCTTTTAATGGTCAATTAACCAAAATTGATATCTTGTAGTATTTTTTTTATGAGGAATTTATTTATGTCATCAAAAATGGGTGTTTCAATTGAAAATTTTGATGTTAGTCGATTATAAATATGTAGACAACCCCTTATGAAATTTTTAGATACAGAATCGTTATTACCTGAAATTTGGTACCTTTTGTTTTAATTTCCGATGAATGATGGCAGAATAATGCTGGATGGAGTTTTTTTTCCCCCACGATTATACCACCAGTTAGACAATTTTTGAAGTCAGTGTTGTCATTTCAAATCCCCCCCCCCCTTTATTTTCGAGGCACCGCTGTAAATTTGAAAATAATCTTTATTTTGTTTGATGTGAAGTTTACTATATTTAAAAAGGTTTTTAATATAGATCTATAGCAGAGTTTTTCTTTTAATGATTTTCTTTGATGTTTTGATATTTTTTGTAAAAATATGAGAAAAGACCCACTCTCCAATTTTTTTCCCAGAATTTAATTTTCAGACATGACACATTTCCATGAAAACGCGGATTTCAGCTTCTTTGACATCAGAGTTTATCATTCTTAATTTTCTTTTATATAGTAATTCTACAATATTTTTAATACCTCAAGCACTTTTTGTATAAGTTTATTTATTTTATTGTTCTGTTAATTACACTTATTTTACTTCTGAGTATTTATGTTTGGCACGATTCATTATTTATGAAGTTCAGCTTTTTTTTGTTTCAAGCCTGTGTCATGTCTGAATTTTACTTCACAGTTTTCTTAATCTTGGTGTTCTTAACATAATTTAAAAGAAATTTACTGAAATCTATGCTTTAAATTAAGTGTTAACCCTTTGAAGCGCACAAACACAAATTCTCTGAATTTTTAAAAATGAGGTTATTAATTTAGATGTATAGGACCTAAGGAGAGAAAAAATAGCTTTAAAAAAATTTACAGTGTACTGCACCACGAGGGGGTGGGGGTTTCACTGGAATACCACCGCGCACATACGGCATATTCTTCTGATAAATAATTAATACTTTTAATTCGTTTTGTAACACAATTCTTCATTATTAATTTATGAAAATATTAAAACATGCAATATTGTCAGTGAAAATTACCTACACAATCTTACAACATGGAAAAAGTATAAATTTAATAAAAAATAAACAATTTCAATAACCAGTAAAAGGCAAGCAACAAATATACTTCACGCAATGAAGAAATGTAATGATTAAATTAACTATTTAAAAATCAGAAAATTGAAACTATAATAGAAATATATTTAACATCCCCAGAATATATTCGCTGGCTAGTATAAAAAGAACACAACTGAGAAGAAAAAATTTCAACCACCCCTATTTCGGAATAAATCTTACCCAAATATAAACAAACTCCTCATCCACAAAACAGATGGCCAAAAAAAACCATAAATTATCAGCCACTTTACTAGCTGAGTAATAGGAAGGAAGAAAAGAGGAAAGATATCTGTTTCACAACTGCGTTTCAAGTAGTACAAATTTCTTCTGTAGAAGGGCGGTGGTATCAATATGAAACCACCTAAAAAAAGATGTAGGCGCGCGGTGGTATTAATCTGAAACCACCTAAAAAATGTCAAGTATGGAGAACTTTTCTTTAGCAATTTGATTAGAAAAAAATGTGTATGTTATGAACAGCGTACGTACAACAAATTTGTGTGTGCATTTTTATTTTTTGTTTGCTGGGAAAAAAATAAATTGAAAGTATTGAGAAAATGCATTAGAAACGACGCATTTTTCTCAATGTAAGAGGGATATTAAGTATCGTGCTGACATCTAGAGGCAATTATTAAAGTTGAAATATTATTTTTGAGCCTTTGGTTTCATGCAGTGACCACCGCGCGTTTAGAAATATTTTTTAGAAAATGGTGGTTTCATTGTCATACCACCGTGCGTCAAAGGGTTTTAATGGGTTCAATAAAAGTTCTCTATACTATGCAAGTTTGATATATGCCTTTTATAAGTAAAATTTATTTTCATACTGAATATTATATTTTCAGATAGTGTTTGCATTGATTCAATGAGTGTTGATATCGGTAAAAGAACAATAGATAGAAGTCACAATGGTATTCAGATTTTAGAAAGAACTGTTAATAAGTAAGTAGATGAAAATTTGCATCGGAATGTGAATTTTTATTTGAAATGTCATAGATTTCTTAATGCAATAAATATAAATGTATGATGTTAGAATTTTTAATTTAGAATAAAAGACACGGATGCAAGGAAACTGCAAGAAGAATATCAGCGAATGGTTGAAGGTCTGAGGGAAACTGGGATTGCTCGAGAAACAGATATAATTCTTTCTAACCCAGGTGGATTCTACTTTTTGTTTCTAGACTTCTTTATTATAGAATAAATACTAGTTTGCAGAGTAATAATATCTATTGTAATTAAAGTGTATAACAATTTATTTCATTTTTACTAATATTAATTATCTCATAGAAAATATGAAATCGTTTCTCATATGAAATGCTATTAAATAATGCATTTTTTCTTTTCAATTTCAGTTCTTCCTGATGAAATTCTGAATGGTACGTTTCTTTCAGTTTTACAGAAGTTAGAATTAAAAAATTGCAATCACATTTTGTGTAACCATTTCTTTTTAATTTGCAAAATACACATGCATTAAAAAAATTTCCATTATTTTATTCATGTGGATTAATGTCCTTTTTTTTTCGCAAAATAGTCTCTTAATCAAATTCTGTTTTTTCATTTTGATGAAAATGAGATTTTCACATCCAGTCAAAACAATAGTACATATTAACAATCAGCCTCTGCCTTTTCTTGTAGATACACCACTAAGTTTTAGATCATATTTGTGCAATATTTTTCTAGATCCGTCACTAGGTTTTAGATCAAATTTGTACAGTACTTTTCTTACATCCTTTGCAAAAAGAATTTTACTTGACTTGATACCAACCACCAACTATTTCAACTTGTATTTTGCCAAAAATATTTCATTAACATATTCTATACAATATGATTCATATAAATTTTTGGATAATTGTAAAAGGAAGGCTATGCTTTAAAAGTTAATTTTCAGGTCCATTATTTTTAAGTACTATGAAATATTGATGCATTTTCTGAAATAATTCAATGATTTCTCCAGCCAAATTAAGATTTAAAATTGTTCGTAACATGTTTCTAAGTAAATAAACTGTACTAAGTTGAAATTTTTCCTAAATGCTTTCTCTCATAAACTTTTAAAACTTTTTTTTTTTTTTTTGCACAGAATGAAACACAGTTTTTCTTTAGATCTTTCTTTTGTCCATTCCACATTGAAATTCAATTTTAAGAAATTGGTAATTACCGAAATTGTATGAATAGTAATGTGTATTAAAATGAAATATTATTAGTTGGTACAAGCTTTTGATTAAAACAGAAATTAACTTTTTATTTCTTTGTGGAAAGTTAAAATAGAAATTCATATCCAATAACTTAAATACTTATGGAATTTCTATTGTTCCTATCTCCCTCAAAAAGTAGTTAATTTGTTGTCAGTTGCTTTAAAATATTATTAAAAAAAGATTTTTTTTTAAATTTTAATTTTCAGTTTGTAGTCTGTGAAATACATAAATGATGGGCCGTATATGTAGGATGAAAGCTTAGATCCCATGTGAGATAAAGGCAGATGAAACACACAGGTTTAGCATTTTAGATGTTTAATTGGACAAGACAAACAATTAAGACTGCACAAACCTTCAAGAAAAAAGATAAAGGTAATTAGGAGGGCGGGTGCTGCCCTTTTACATCAAATCACATTACATCGAGGGCAGTTCAGATGTCATCGCATCACTGGGGAAAAATAATGTCTAACATCAGCATGAGAGAGAGAGATCAGTCATGTTATGTGACGCCAGCTGGTAGTGGGAAGCCAACTGGCGGGTCTAAACTACAGCTCCACACAACATTCTTGATGGTGTGTGGGCGGGATCCCACATATATGAACACTGTTTGGGGAGGGGACACTTTTTTTTAATAATATAGATATTATAAAAAAAATAATGATGAATGATTAATAATAATAATTTATTTAAGGAACATCATCTGTAATTTTAATAAAATCTTGACATTGTATGTTGGAAAGGGATTACTTTGCTAATTGTATTTAATTAATTTCAGAGGCTGTTCCTGGTAACATAAGAAGTGCCGAGCACTTTATTGCATTTTTAAAGCGATTTCTTGAGTATGTTAAAATGAGACTCAGAGTACAACATGTTGTTCAAGAAAGTCCTGCTGCATTTCTTAGAGACATTTTTTCAAAAGTTTGCATTGAAAGAAAACCCCTGAGGTAGGTGCAGTTATTTATTTTAAAGCTTTTTAACCTTTTCATTTTCCAATTTAATATTGAAAAAGAAAAACCTATTTGAAGAGAATAAATAAAATGAATATATTTCACAAATTTGGTTAAGTGTATAATTTTTAAGTTCCTTCATTTTTGTATTTTTATCTATGGGATTTTGATTAAGAAATTGACGATAATTCAAAACAGTGGCATAATTGAAACATTAGGCTTGTTATTTTGCATTTTGTGGGACTGCAGTGTCCTCGTGGCTGAGTCTTGGCTTCGGGACTAGATTGTTCCAGGTGCAAAACCTGATTCTGTGGAAGATCTACCATGTATGTGGGCATAATGTGTATTAAATTCATGGATGATGAAACATCTTTTTGTTGGTGTGACATAGAAGTTTGGAGAGTGAGTGCCAGCTGAGGTGTTATCCACATCATCTGACCATTCAAAATTATGAGATCCATCCCAAAATAGCCCTCATGTAACTTCAAAAAAAGACATCAATCTAACTAAGCTCTTTATTTTATGCTTTTAAAGTGAAATATTATTTTGCTTTATAAAATTATTTAGAAGTGACAAAAACCTTTTGCAACTATTCATTTTTTAATGTTTTTTTTAATTATGTGCTTCATATATCACAATAAACATGTAACACTAAGTTTAATTTAAGTACTTTATTGTTTTCTTCCTTATAGATATTATTTTCATTCATTTTTCATTATAAATACTTATAGAATGTGACTAATGAAGTTAATGTTATGTATATATCTTTTTTCCCCACCTTTAGGTTTTGTTCAGAGAGACTTCGATCATTAGTGCGGACTTTAGAGATAACAGAACTAAATGAAATGTCATCATTGATGGCACTTTGTAATTTTGCCACTCTTGTCAGCACCTACATGAAAGGTTTCCTTTTGAAAGTTTATCTTTTGATTATTAACATACTTTAAGCATCCATTATATATGAATTTTTCTCATTAACTTCGTCATTTTTTTCTTATAATTAACCCTTTGCTGACAGGTATGACGTATAAAATTCACCAGTGAGTATGTTCCATAAGCTGAGTAAAAACTATGGAATGTGGAGAGCTTGCCACCTCTCTGATCTTATATTAACATTCCTCCTACTTGCTTAGATAATTACGTTCTCCTTAACCCATCCTGGCTATCATGAAACGGCGGGAAATTATCCCTACAGTGCAATATTTGACTGTTTTGGAAGAATTAAGCAAGAGAATACCAGCTGAGGACAATTATGAGGCATTAAATCTTGATGGAGAAGTGACTGAATACAGCGACCAAGAAACTGATTATCATACTGACGTGAAGGGCACTCTAGTTCACGAAGAATATAGCATCTCAAACTAATATAAATGTTTGTATCACCCATCCATTCAATGTCTAAACTTGTTATAACATGAAAAATAAAGTTGTGTATTATCAAATGAGAGGAGAGAAAAAATGGGATGGCACATAAAATGCACCAACCTGCTCCAGGTGTTCTAAAAAGTCGCTTTTCTGCAAAGGGTTAAGGAAGGTTTTTTTCTTCTACTAGTTAATTTATCAATGAGTGTGATTTCAACTCTTTTATACCATATTTTGAGGAGCATTTAAAACTTTTAATGCCTTATAATCCTTTACAAGATTTTCTTTTATGCTTTTTGAATGGAATGAAATGAGGTTTGTTGGAAAGTAATTTTAGTGATTAATTAAGCTGTTGTTCTAAATGATGTTTCAGCTAAAATGTTAATCAAAAGTGAAATAAACATGTACCTTAATAAACCTCTGACTGCGTAATTATTTTAAAATCACTATTGAGATGAAATGTTTGCAAGCATGTTCAAATACCGTTGAGCCAAACAAGTTGTTATTTATTTGCAAAACCTTATTAGTTTAATATGATCTAACTCTATAAAAGTACTAAATGAACACATTAACCTGTGAAAATTGCCAGATGCAGCAGGAAACAGACTTGCTACCAACTTGCAGAAGTCGCGGGATACACAGTAAGAGGGTTATTAATATGTACCTTATTTTTTTCTCATAAAAAATACAATTCTTTCCTTCCTATCCTATATGATTTTTTGTTGTGTATGTGATTATGTGTTAGCATTATTTTTTCACATTATTGCATGCATTATCTGTCCCAAGAGTACACTTTTAATTTTGTATTAATCACAACGAAAGAATCAGAGATATATTTTATTAAATAATTGTTTTTTACATCACATTATTTCCTGACTTAAAGTTTGAAATATGATTTGCTAGTTTATTTGCATCTTAAATTAAGGAATTTATTTGATTTATAGAGAAAGTTAAATTTCATCATTAAATTGCATTACAGAGAATTGTCAATTAACTGTCACTCTTTAATCCGTCAGTTTCTGTTATCTGTCATTGTGTAAAAAGCAAAAAATAATGTAAATTTATAGTTTTACCATACATTTCTGTGCATTACTACTCTTGTATTGAAGTTTATATTGACCTTTTTGTAAAATTAAATACAACATGTTTGCATTATTCAGTTTTAAAGGATTTTATTTTCGTCCCAATCCAGCAGTGAAATCACGTTACTGTACATATGTGTTAAGAGATTTCTGTTATCCATCTATTTGGTTACCTGCCACAGCCCTGTTCTCGGGGGTGACGGTTAATCAATGTTCTGCTGTAACTTCATCTGGTGAATAACATAAAACATACAGGAGCAGATTTGATAAAATTAAATAGAACAAAAAGAAATAAGAAATTATCATACTGATATTCAGAATAAATGGATAGATGTTAATATTTGGTCATAAATGCATATGTACCAAATTCAAAAAGTACACATGGAACCCTGAATTGTATGAACTTTACCACCCGTTCTAAGCTGAATCCCAGTGATGTAACCTGTATGTTCAAACCTTCCCAAGATTTAATTGTTAATGTATCAACCCCCCCCCCCTTTTTGTGATTGTGAATATCTAAAGGCAAATCTAATTATTGTCAAGCTAGTTAGTGTTATATTGTATAATATATCATGGAATTAAATTTAACATTTTATATTTATCAAATATATATAAATATAGAAAATAAGCTTTGGAAAGGATATCTTTCCAACCCTATTTATGAGCATGCACAGCATAATGAGCAAATTATAGATTAAAAATTCATTCGTATAATGTGTAAGATCCGGAATTTTTGTTAGAATATTTCTTTGTGTTAGTACCATCAGACAGGTGAGGCTCTAGGTTCAGAAACTCTTAGAAGTTATAAATAACGCAATAATATTCTCAAAATCCCGATCATTCTCAGCTATGACAGTCACAAGCAAATACAAAATTAAGTCATGTTCTTCGGCACCACCAATGGACATTTGTGACTGCATAATCATGATTAATGCATTTCAAAAGCATTGTGACATTGATCTACAAGTGATCCATACACATTGTGGGGTTTTGTTAGTATACACCACATCCCCACAGGAAGAAATAACACAGGTTATGATCGTGGGAATTCTGTGCTCTTGCAGCTGATGTGAGTAGTCTAAGCATTGGAATAATTATCAAGTCTCCAGCACATAGAAAATTTTACCATTCCGGTGAGGTTTTCCATAAATAGTTCCAGGTAAATTGCCCAAATGGTTCACTAATTTTTACAAGGAAATGCAACATACTTCTGGTTGAATTGTGGTACTAACATAAGGAAGTTTACTAATAAAATGTCTTGATCCAACTTATTTCTTTACTGCAAAAATAACTTGATTAATTGTCATAGGTTGCTTACTGTTTCATTTTGAAAATGTGAGCCCTTTTTGGGGCACCTTGAATTTCTTTAGGTTTAATCACTTTTAAACCTATCAAAAATAAATCTGAAGTATGAATCTTAAAAGCGTTGTTATTTTTTATACAATGTTCTTATTATTTCTTTCATTTTTATTTTTTAAATGATTTCTTATTTGAAATAAATGCATATTCAATAAAGTTTTTTTTTAATATTTCATATAATTATACTTAATGATTCTTTGCAGGATTCACCCTAATCATTGAACCATTTGATGACCGAACTCCATCAGTACCAAATCCTATTCTTCATTTCAGTTGTATGGATGCTTCTGTTGCCATTAAACCAGTATTTCAGCGATTTCAATCTGTCATTATAACATCAGGTGTAAGTTTATTGCCTTTAGTAGTCTTGGTTAAGTATCACTAATTCCTGTAATGTCTGCCAAATGTTTCTGAGAGATTTTGGCTTCTTTTTATTATTGAAACAAATGTAGTTCTGCTATTTGTTTTGCAGTTTTTATTCTGCTTGAAATCAAACTGTTTTTCCTCAAATAATAGCAAATAGATTTTGTTCTACTGAAAATTGTTATTACACATACAAATTTTTCTTGCTTTATCTGAAACTGATAATTATCTGGCAGGAAATTTGTAATATTGTATTTTAGAAAGGATTGCATTTGTTTAATAACTAATATTTGAAAATGCTTTCGAAATTTTTGGAATTTTTGGATTATGTTTTATGATCTAAGTTATCTGATCTTCCATTTGTATGAAGAAAGCGACACGAAACTCTAAAAAAAAGTTATCATTTCATTTAAAATTTAAAGCAAGAATTTGAAGAAAAAGCTACATTTCTACATATTGACTGAATTACTCCTTTATTGTACTATTGGTTGAATTTTCATTTCACTAATCAGATCATATAGGAAATTTTTATTTTTCAAATTGTTGGGCAATTTTACTTATTTTCAGGTATTCATCATTGAGGAAATTTATTAATTGTATTAATTTTTTGATAATCTATTTTATTTTTTCACAAATCTGAAAATAATAATCTGAAATTGCAGGAATTTCAATTTGTACAAATTGAATTAATTCTACAAAGAATTAAGATTTCTGTTGTTTTATTAGGTTTTGCAAAGTTCAAAGCTGAAATTGTTTCTAAATAAATATTATAGTCAAGTATCTAAAATAGAGGGCCATTCAAGTTTATACACTATATAAAAACAAAACTTTTTTCTAACATAAAAATAATAAATATTTCCAAGATGTGTTAATCAATATATATCTTATTTACTTATTTAGCACATGAAAAATGTCTTCTTTTCGTTAATATGACTGTCTCATTTCAGTCAACTGATTCATTCAACATTGCAAGCCCATTCAAAATATTGAACTTTAAAATTGTTATAAGTATTGCATTCCATTAAAAACAAATTTTTCTCTCCTAGTTGGTATAAGCTAGTCATACCCAATCCCCCTCCTCCCCCTTTTGAATTTTTTGCTTCATGGGAGAATCTATGCATCTTTGTGCTCCTTTATCAATTGTATCATCATAAAATTTTTTACTGGCTTTGCTTTTGCATGAATTAATGTTTATATTGGGGAGAACTATGATGTGTTAAAAAATTAATTTATTTACTGTTGAGTCAATGAAGTCATCGATATTATAAAAATAAATGTTTATTAAAACTTCAACATATATAGAATAAAAAACAATTTACACCGCTAGATGGGTATCACCACTTCAACTATGTCACTGCTGGGGCGGGTGATTACAACATGGCCATTCTGCGAAGGCCGACAGTAGATATTTTAATCTACTGTATAAGATGACCACACTGCAAGGGCAGATGGTTAGATATATAGATCTAATGGTTGACCACTGCTAGGGCGGGTGGAATTTTATGAAAAAAAGATCACTGCTAGAGCGAGTGGCTGAAGCATAATTAGATTGTTGTAATCCTTGCTGAAGATGAAAGGCTTCCACTCCCACTCGGATCTTTTCTTGTAATGAATAATTTTTACTTTGTTGCAGGTGGCGTTTCATATGCATTACATAATATTTACTTTATTTCATAATTTTTCATTTTCTTTACAAATTATTACTTATAATAATGCCTAAAAATGTTTTTAGGAATAAATTCATCAAATTTTGAAAAAATTGTTTTATTACACTTAAAAGATACTTTCGTTTGAGAGACAATTTTTTTAAAGAAATAATTTGGTTTTGAATAATTTCAATTTGATTTTCTTTCTTTTTTTCAGACTTTATCACCCTTAGATATGTATCCAAAGATTTTGGATTTTCGACCTGTCATAATGGCATCCTTTACAATGACTTTAGCCCGACCTTGTCTTTGTCCAATGGTATGCTTGATGCATTTTATAGAATTTTATTTTTTGTCTTCAAGTATTGATACATGAATTTTTATATACTTTTTTTTGTAGATTGTTAGTAAAGGAAATGATCAAGTGACTATGACATCAAAGTTTGAAACTAGAGATGATATTGGTATTGAAATTTCACTATATTTATTTATATTGATATCAGATATCTCACTTCTGAATTGTTATGTTTATTTTTCTTTTTATAAATTGCATTTCATTCTTTTATTTATGCTTTGTTTTAGTTCAAATATTGGCTCGAAAGAAAACAGAAATTTTGAATTCAGTTTTTTTTTTTTTTTTTGTTACATCTTGTCACTCTTACAGAATGTCTTTTACTTTCATTGAAAGTCAGATTGCTAAAAAAATCAGATGTAACTTTATAAAAATATAAAAATTTTATATAAAAATACATTGAAATTTATCTCTATTATTTAAATATTTGAAATTTGTGGCATCAATTTTCTGAATTTCAAATTTAAAAATGTTAAATTTATGACCAGTCTTGCTTCTTAAATGGCCCTGTTATGATAATTGGTTTTATTTATTGATATTTGCCCTCAAATCTTCATGGTATATATTTCAAATTATTTACAGGTATGCATTGTTTATTCTAAAACTAATTTTTAATCAATCTATATTTTAGAGTGTTTTCAACACTCTTGTTGCTTAAATTTTAAATTATGATTAAAATTTGTAATTGTTATTTTTTAATAAATTAATTTGATTTAACTGAATCTTTATTTTGTCTCTTAAGCTGTGATTCGTAATTATGGAAACCTTTTGGTTGAAATGTCAAACATTGTTCCTGATGGAATAGTTGGGTTTTTCACTAGTTATACTTACATGGAAGCAGTTGTAGCAGCCTGGTATGAACAGGTAAGATCTAGATATAATAATAATATATTTAAATGTAACATATCCAAAGAAACCTTAAGTTTGAGGTATCTTAAAAATAAAGTAATTGATTAAAATTGCTTATTACTTCCTAAAATGTAAATAAACAGCTTTGAGGTGATAGTAAAAAGGGATTTAGAATTTCTATAGCATTCTGATGCAGTAAATCTTCAATTCACCATCACCTCAGAGTGAGGCTGTGACTGATAACTGAATAGATGGATAACAGAAATCTCTTAATACATATGTACAGTAGCATGATTTCATTGCTGGCTTGGGATGAAAATGAAAATAAAATCCTGTAAAAATGAATAACATATGTATATTGTATTTAATTTTACAAGATGATCAATATAAAATAGCATAGTAGTAATGTAAAGAAATGTATTGTAATACTATAAACCTACATTATTTCGGCAATGACTGATAACAGAAACTAATGGTTAAAATATTGACGGTTAATTGAAGTTTTACTATAATGTAAAATTTTGTTCATATTTTGTGAGGCTGAAGAGTAAAGGAAGGGGGTTATTTTTATGTAAATAATATTTTGTTTGAAGAACATATTGTGAGAATATTCAAAGGTTTCTTTTTTAACTCTTTGAACCCAGCTAGAGTGAGAATTCATGTGCCTCAAAAACTGGAGTAAATTTTCATTCTTGAAAAATCAGAATGATGTCCTCACTTTCTCTACAGAAATTCCAGGAGAACGACACCCTCGGTGACACGATCAATTGTCAGCAAAGAAAGAAACTAATTCTCCCTTAAAATTCACCCAGGCGCCCGAAACCGCCAGAGTCCGGCCTGTGTCGAATGAGGCGGGATAGGGCTCATAGGGTTAATGTCAATTGGAGCATAAGAAAAGTTTCATTCATGTAGAAATTAAATATATTTGAAAGGATTCAGGAATTTTAAAATATTGTCCTTACACTGATCCCACTGTAAAACCCTTGCCAGCAATAAAGTGGGAGATGGAAAAAAAAACAACTTTTCTTTGTAAGTGTTGTAACTGAAGAGCGCAAGACACCAGTAAGGTGAACCTTTTAAAGGGAAAACATTAAAAATTTTTGAGTTATGGCCTAAAAGAAATCTATTTAGAACTATATTCTAATTCTGTCTGTCAACAACAATGGTTAGAATGCCAAATTTGATTATAACAGAAATGAAAGAATTTAACACCTGTGTTTAGAGAAATAATTCATCACATACTTATATGTATTTGTCATTAATATTAATTATGTACATGGTAAAAATGCTTTTTTAAACTCAAGAAATTATAATTTCATTGAAAAAATCTGCTTCCTGAAATGCATAATGCATGCCTCCTGAATGCCTGCAATGTCTCCTGAAATGCATAATTCATGCACTGTTAAGATTTCAATATAAATAGCAATCGTAAAGACTTCAGTGGCTCAGTAAAATTTTGATTGAAGGCGCAATACGATACAAGTCTAATGTATTTACCAATTGTAAGTCTTTCTCTCTTCTGTTTCTAATTATCTGTTGCTCCCATTTTCTGGAATTAATATTCAAGGAAGTGGATAGGTGATGCCTAACAGTGACTGTAAGATAAATGTTGACCAATTCAAATATGGAGGAGTTGACTTGGAATTATTTGCACTTTATTTATAGTAAATGTTGTATTTGTTTTGATAGTATAATAATATGTAACTTTATTGTAGGGAATCATTGACAACATTTTGAAAAGGAAGTTATTGTTTTTGGAAACACAAGATTCTGGTGAAACTAGTTTAGCTTTACTTAATTATATTAAGGTAAGTAAATAATTGTGAAAATTAATAAAAGTATGAAGTTAATTGATTACTTGAAAAAAAAATGGGTATTTTAAAACATTAATATCTTTACTTTTCAAATTTGAATTTACATTCTTGTTTAACAGGCACATATTTTATCTTTGAAATGTGTGATATTGATATGAATTGTATTTGCTGCAATGTGTATGCTTTGTAAGAGACCTGTGTATTGATAACATATTTGAAAAGAATAACAACCAAAATTTAAATGCCATTTTATATTGGCATTTTAAAGTTGCCTTGAAAACTCAAATTTACATCACTGGTTTGAAATATACTCTGAATTTTGAATTATTGTTGTTTTGTTCTAGGTAAAGGAGTTCACTATCATTCTTTAAATGAATATTAACAAAATCGATTTTCTGAGTTGTTTCCCATTTGAATTAGATATTTGAAATTGTTATATTTCATAAATTATCAAGTTATTGAAAAAAGTTTTAAAATTTTTTCTGCATCACAGAGATATTAAATATGGTTTGATTTAAAATTTAATTATCTATTGATATCATGATGGATTTTCATTTATGTCTTTTTTTTATTCATCTTGTAATGTTTTAAAACTTTTTCTGCATCATGAAGATGCTAAATATATGGTGTTGATTTAAAATTTAATTTGTAAGTACTTAAAAAATTTGTACTTATGCTAAAGTACTTACCTTTTATTTTCCTCTCTCTCTCTCTTTTTAATGGGAGAGTCAATAAATTGCCAAATTTTCTTTATTGAGTTAAATCTCTATCCTTTCTAATCCACGGTGTGTAGCGTCATGAAAAGTGCTTAAATTTGAAATTCATTTTTAAGCACCTTAAAAGTGCTTAATTTTGGAAAAAATGTTCTTAAAAGTGTTTAATTTTCTCGAGAAGTGCAAAGAAAACATTCTTCTTTTTTTTTGGTTTCCCCTTGAATACGATATCAAAAGCATAGTCATAAAGATTTGTTTACCTGATGTATCTAGAAAGAAAATCGACGAAAGGGAAGAATTCGGGAAGGAATCCTGGGTGAGGTAGATCCAGGGGTGTCAACACGTTATGATAATACTTATAGTCCAGTCAACGGATTCCCAAAATGGGGATGATAAAAAAACATTAAATCGTATAGTTTTGAAAATTGGTATACATGTATGCGAGAGGCTTCTGTTAAACATACTAAAAGCCCCTGGTCCTGGGGGTGTGGCTCGCGCCGCAATCTTGGATTCGATCCCCTTTTTTAAAAGTTTTTCTTTAATATCTTGAAAACTATTCAGTTTTCAAATTATAATTGATGTAACGAATTAAAGAGCATGAAATTACCTACCAATACATGCATTTATTATTCTTATACCTATAATAGTTTCTGAGATAATGGATCTCAAAGTTTGCCTCCATCTTTAATTTCATCCCCCTTTTCCCGTCTTTTTTGAATTTCTCAAAAACTATTTAATTTTCAATTACATATAATACAAAAAATTAATGACCGTAAAATTCCCTACAAATACATGCTTTTAATTTTCTTTTAGTTTTAATAGTTTCTGAGATTTTTAAGAAAAACTTAAAAAGGGTGATGAAATCCAAAGATAGTAGCAAACTTTGAAGCCCATTATCTCGGCAACTATTAAAACTAGAACAAAAATAAAAGCACTCTTTTATAATGAATTTTACGTTCTTTAATTTGTTGTATCGCGTGTGATTTGAAAACTAAATAATTTTCTAGATATTCAAGAAAAACTGAGAAAAAGGGGATAATTCTTAGATTTCGGCAAACTTTGAGACCCATTATCTCGAAAACTATTAAAGATAGAAGAGACATTAAGGCATGCATTTGTAGGGAATTTGACGCTCATTAATTTGCTGATTACAACAAATTTGCAAATCAAATAGTTTTTGAGATATTAAAAAACACATAAAAAAGGGGTATTGAATCCAAGATGGCGGCAAACTTTGAGACCTTTTATCTCAGAAACTGTAAAAGCTAGAAGAAAAATAAAAGCATATTTTTGTAGGGAATTTTACGCTCTCTAATTCGTTAAATCATTCAGGACCAGGGACTTTTGTATGTTCATCAGGAGACTATCACGAACATGTGTGCTGATTTTCAAAACTATATGATTTAATGTTTTTTCTTTCAATCCCTTCATTGACTGGACTATTAATGACCTTTTCTATGCCTCCTTTTGCTTCAACAATGGGTAACGCTTTATATTGAAATACTGGAATTATTATCCCGAAGAGGCAAGTGAACTGGTAATTTGTTAATTTTAAGAAATGTTGAAAAAGGTAACATATTTTTATTGTTAATCTTATAAAAGTTGATTTAATTTTTGATAATGACAATTTGCATTATCATTTTTAATTTTTTTGTAGAATCAAAAATGCATCCTTTATTTTACAATAGAAGACGTTGTGCAAATACGGAAATAAATAATAAAATGTAAAAAATATATTTTTAAATTTTCAATAAAAGCTGTGCATTATTATAAAACAGAAATCATCATATGCTTAGAAAATACATGAGTCGACGTATGCATGCATGTACAAAGGTGCTTAATTTTTTTTGGCTAAGGTGCTTAAAAAGTCCTTAAAAGTGCTTAATTTTTGCAGCAATTTCTCACTACGCACTCTGTAATCAACAGTTTTGAAATAACAACTTGTAAGAAGATTAAATAATTAGTTAAATATTCATTTAGCTTGTTTGTTAACTTTGATTATTATATATATTCCTTGTAAGCAATGAAATTTAGTTAATTTATATGAATATGTGACATTAAAGCTTTATTAATATTAACATTGCATTCATTAATAATTATGAACACTGAAATAAATTTTAAATGATAAAGGTTGCTCTATTTTTAAAATTTGGGATCTTAGAAAGTTATTTATTTTGAATAATCAAACATCAATTGTGATATATGATTGATTATGATCATATGATTTAAATATTATAGCAACCATTTTTTGTTATGAAATAATTATATGCTTTTTATTATTCTAGAGAGTTTTAAAATCAAAATGTGTCTTAAGATTTTTTAAAAATCATTCTATCATTAAATGCAGTTTGAAAAAAACAGAAAGTATTTCATTTATTGAAAAATTGTATATGAAAAATCCATAGTACATTTTCTTTTACTTATAATTCTTAAATGTTAAACTTGAACACAAAGTAAAAGAAATACCTTAAAGCAGGATATTTTAAAATGCATGTATTTTCTAATTTATTTGTATCTCTACATCAGGGATAAACTATGTAAGAAACAATTTTTAACATTTTACAGGAAAGCCAAAAGAAGTTCCAGGGTACAATGTATTGCAATGCACATTTTATTTTTTAAAAAACTGTTGTTTTTCTTTTCTCTACTTATAGCTACAGCATTTTAACCATCTGATAATGAGGTGGGGATAATGCATTGTGATTTAAAAAAAAAACATAAATTACAGCAAAATTAAAATTTTAGTTGATCCCTGAGGTACGAGTATATATTCTAAATTTCTTTAGTCTTGACATTTACCATAACTTTTATGTTCTATAGCAATTATTTTTTTGAAGTGCCCTAATCTGTGTTAATTGTGATATATAGAGGTTTGTTTTGAATTATTGGAATATAATAATTGGCTTTTTAAAAATTTTCTCTGTTAGGCATGTGAAAATGGAAGAGGTGCAGTTTTGCTTTCTGTAGCTCGAGGAAAAGTATCAGAAGGAGTAGATTTTGGTTAGTTTGGTTTAAAAACTGTTTCAAATTATTTATTTGGTGAAATGATTCAATATTTTCTGAGTTATATATGCTTGAATTTCCTCTTAAGGAAAGGAAATTTATTTTTTTACAAATTTGTTTTTTAAATTATGTGAAATTAAAAGATAATTTTATTAAATCTTATTATTTTGATCGAATCAATATTTTTTTTAAATAAACATACTCAAAATAATTTGAATTTGAAAACTGAAAGTTAATAAAAGGCATAACTGTAAGTTTTCTCTCAAAGGTGAGGAACATAATGCAATATCAGTTTGTTTGGGTTGAGGCTGTGGGGCTAAAGATCCTGATTTGACCAAAGGTCAGCTCTGTGTATGGGGCCTGGACATGTTATATCTGCTTTTGTGGATCAAATTTCTTTCATTGGTGTGGTGTAAGAGTTTGGAGAGTAGGCGCAAACTTCGGAGTTGCTTTTGTCATTTGATCACTGTTCAAAATTATGAGGTTCATCCCAAAATAGCCCTTATATAGCTTCAAACTGAATGTTAATGTGAATTTGTTTAGGCTAGTGAGGTTATTTGTCAAAATGACTTTATTATTGTGACATAATACGTGTGTAAGCAAACATTAACGTTTTAAATCGTAATTATTTGATAATTTTAGATTTTTTGCAATAAAATTAATATCAGATTTTAAATCATAGATATGTTAATTGTGTAAAGCAAAAAGGATATAACTGAATGAAATAATTTGATTGTTATTGTTTTTTAGATCACCATCTTGGAAGATGTGTTATTATGTTTGGAATTCCCTTTGTGTACACACAAAGCAGAATATTAAGGGTAACTGTTATGCTTTTTCTTGATTGTATGTCGAAAAGTTTCTGTCATTTACATGAGGTCTCAAACTCTTTCCATTTTAAACCACTTTTCTGCTTTGCGTGGGGGAATCGTCTATATACAAAACAATTTTCCCAGGAGTTACATAATAAAATAGGCAAAATAAGCATTAGTTAACATGAAGCAAACAAAAACTATTGTTTAATGCAGTTCTTTAGAGCATTTAAATGAATGACTGAAATTAATGTATGACTACATTAATTATCTTTAGTTATTAATACTGAAGAATTTGATAACAGCATATACTTTCAATGCTTTTCTTCCCCCCCCCCCCCTTAATTCATCTATATGATCCAATTAGGGCTTAAGATGCATAAGTTAAACCCTGAAATATATTAATTTTGTCTTCATTGTATTGTAATTTTAAAACTATTCAGTTGGTACATAATATAATTATTTCACACATTCCATTCTAGTAATTTCTTCTGTATTCATTGCATTTGCATCACTACATTCTTTCTTGTTTCGTTCTATGCCATTATTCCTCTATGAATTAAACAAGTATCTGTGTTACTTAATTTTTAGCAGCCTTCTATGAAAATGTATTGCACCGAGATTCACTTAAATATAGATATATTGTCACCTTAAATATAGATACAGACATAAAACATTTGAATTATGAAGACGTAAATATACAGTGTGATTCAAAAGTCCTTAGACAAACTTTAAGGGTAGGTCAGGCACACAGAAACAAGTAGTTTTTGCAATAGACATGGGATTGAGAACACAAAGGGAGACCACTATAGGGGCTCTTTGCCAGTGAATTAAGAAAAGAAAAGGATACACCAAATAAAGTGCACAACACAGATTTAATAGAATATAATATAGGAGCTGCACAGATAAACAGCATTATGAATCATACGTAGCATGATGGATATACTTAAGATGCAGTATCAACAACAAACCTTTGGAGTAATTAAGAAGCACTTATAGAATCAATCATCTTTAGAACTATGATACTTTGTTATACAGTCAAACCCCATTATAGCGAACCCTCAACGGACCAACTCAGAAGTTCGTTTTAACCGAGGTTCGCTGTATCCGTATTTGCCAAAAAAAAATGTCCCAACATGCTAAGATACTACTTCTATAACAAACTTTTTAATAACATAATATTTTCATTAGTAATTAGGGACAAATAAAGTATTAAATAATATACTCAATAATAACCAACTAAACATTTATCTTCTTTTACTTATTTGCTAATCCACTACATTGAAAAAAGACCAAAAGACCAACCAAAAAAATTTTTGGTTGAAAAGTTTTCGATTTTATATACAACTTGTCAATTTGTTTATCCACTATTTTAAACAGTCCACATGTTCGTAGATGTTTTCTGTGGCAAAAAATATTGTCCAAAACGTTTGTAGCTGCTTTTGCATCTGCAATTGAAGGTCCTGGTTTGTCTTGTTCTTCCTCCATATCTGAAGACAAATCTACGAGTTGTTTTTTTCATTTGCTAATGCCACGATATCTTTCTCACTCACTTCCCCAGCTGACCAGAAAGTCCCCCCTTCCCTGGTTGACACCAGGCCAGGTGTCCACCAGAGGGAGGAGGGGAGATAGAAACTGTAAAGAGCCTTGCCTATTGTTCCTTTGTCCCACTTATGGGGTTAGCAGCGACTCTAACAAAGGTACAATAGGCTAGGAATGTGGTCTCTGGAGCAGAGTATTTCTTGGAAAAGGGGTAACTCTTGTAGAAGTTGGGTTGACTTGAGCATAATGAGTAAAAAATGTCCGTTTGCGCAAGTAAAAGTTTGAAGTTTTAGAAATTTTCAGTTCACTGTAACCGAGTCTCTAGCGTTTGCTGTTCATTGTAAATGTATGAAAATGCATTATTAACATAGGGCTTCAGTTGGGACCATGTAAAAGGTTCACTGTAACTGAGGGTTCGTTATATCCCGGGTTCGCTATATCGCGGTTCGACCGTATCTCTATAACTTGTAAATAATTTTAGTTAATAATTAAATATATTTCAGGTAACTGCATTTTTCAATGAAGCATAATGCTATTTTAAAAAATTTTTATATTAAAGTTTAAAGATATTTATGGCAGTTATTTATCAATAATTTAAGTGGAAAGTGATATTGCTGAATATATTTTAGCTTTATTCCTGGTAATAAATAACTTTTTCTTGCTTCTTAAAAATATTCTGATAATCTATGAAGATATGACTGTTTTTGTTTCTACAATATTGGTAAATATTTCAAGTTGCTTTTTCAACAACAAATTTCTGCTTTCTTATTCAGCTATCGCCTGTTGCCCAAAAAATATTTTATTAGAAAATTTGCGTAATTAGTTCAATTTATTTTCCTAACAGAGCCCTGGAGAGCCTGGATAAATGGAATTATGTGTAATGTTATATGTTTGTGTTAGTGTCTCTACAACCTGTAAGCTGGTTAGATTTTAATATATTTAAAATGATGTCCTTCATTTTATGTAGTGGTGCTTTGTTATTTTGCATACTATATTTGCATTTGAAAGAGATGTTGAAATTTCTTTTTTTTTTACAGTCTCGACTTGAATATTTAAGAGATCAGTTTCAAATAAGAGAAAGTGATTTTCTGACATTTGATGCCCTGCGGCATGCTTCACAATGTGTGGGACGTGCCATTAGAGGGAAAACAGATTATGGTATCATGATTTTTGCTGACAAGGTAATTTTTTCTATTAGAATTCCTTACAAAGCTGTGACACAATAACACATTTAACTATTTAAGTGATTAACCCATTCTCTACCATGGTTTCAGGAGAAAATCTATCACCACAGCCCAGACATTTTACTATTTAAATATGATACCCAATTGGAAAGGAAAAACAAAATGTAGAAGTATCGCTGGCACGTGGTTTGGTTTGGCTACGTGCCAAAGAGGGGGAGATCCAGACGGTGGTCTCAAATGAGCATACACACGAAGATACTGTTTTGATTCTTTTATTATAATCTTTCAGCATTTTTTTGTTTGTTTTTTCTCTGAGGAAACACTGGATCTTTTTGCTAAATTATAAGATCTTCAATGTATCCAATGGACATTCTTGCTATTTTTTTTTTTTTAGCAGAGTTTAGCAGCTTCCTTTCTTTTTTTTATTTTATGTTCATCCATGGAGGCGGAACTCCATTGATATTAAATAAAAGTTATGTCGCTTACTTTCTTTAGATTTAATTCATGCAGGCAAAACAATTTAGAATAGTTTAGTTTTTGTTTAAAGGGTTCTTTCTTTTTCGTACTTAATTTTAGAATTGAATATTTATCTATTTTATATTTAATATTTTTCCTTTACACTGAAAGTCTTCTTTTACTTAAATATTTGCATTCATCAATTCATCATTTTTTAAATTTTGTATTTGGTAATGAATTTTTTTCTTCTGTTGGTGGATTTTGCATTGTTTTTACTCAGCAAAAACAAAAAATGAAAGTTAATGCCAATTGATTCATCATTTCTGTTTTTTCGTGCTTTTTATTTTATTTCTTAAGCACTCTTCCAATATGCATCAGATTTTCTTCAACAACTTTTGTTAGTAGATTTGTGACAATTGGATCTGAGATATTGTTGCCAAGCTAAAAGCCCATCTTAGACGGGCACAAATCTTCTAGTTTAAATATGATACCTAATTGGAAAGGAAAAATAAAATAAAAACATTTTTCCTAGTGAAATGCATGGTATTTTATTGTATGATACATTTTGAAACATTTGTCTATAATTTTATGTTATATCTTTTTCAAGAAAATGTGTATCTCAAAATAAAAAATCAATTTTATTATTTGATAACATGACCCATCTAATGAGACTTGATGAGGTACAAAAAAATTATCATAAACAATAATGAACATCACATATTTGGGACACTGGGCTCAGGTAAGAAAAGCAGGATGTCAAAAATTTGTTATGCTGGAAAAGGGTAAAATGTAGTTATTATCAATTTGAATGAAATGATGTTATTGTAAAACATTAAATTAACATTTTTTTTAAATTTTTAAAATTATTTTATTTTTCATTATTTAATACATTTCTAAATTTATTTTATGCATAAATACTATTTGTTAAGAGCTTGAAGTTTAAAACTTTGAGTCATTTTGATTATGGGAAATGGATTTTTCTGTTAACTTTTAATATGTTGTCTTAGTAAGTGTAACTTTGTACAAACTAACCTTTCTTGTTTCCTTGTAATAGCAATTTTCATAGCTTTGGGATAACTGTTGTATTCTTTACATATTTCTTAACTAATAGAATGTTAAGACATAATGAATAATTGATGAGGATTTTGTTCAAAGAACAGCTAAGAGGAGGACAAATTCAATTTTTTTACTATGCATACTTTTTCATAGATTAATGTTTCCAGGGAATTAGCATTTTTGCTAATACACCAACAACTGTTTAATAATGAGTCTACACTATTGCAATTATAGAAATCATTGTATTTGGAATAAAATTTCTTTTCATTTTTAAAAGAGTTTGCTTGTATCAGTTTTATATGCCAAAGAATAACTTTGATCGTATTGCAATCTTTTTTCAATACACAATAAATGCATTTCATTTTCATCTAATTTAATGATTGAATTTATCTTTATTCCTCAGAGGTTTTCCCGAGCAGATAAGTATGGAAAACTTCCAAAATGGATTCAAGAACATCTTTCAGAATCTCTTCACAACTTATCTATTGAAGAAGGTGTTCAAATTGCTAAACGATTTCTGCGGCAAATGGCCCAACCATTTACAAGGGTATTGTTGTATTATTTTTTAAAATAGTTTTTTAGTTTTGCTGTTGAGTTTTGATTTTATTTTTTGAAAATACAGCGTTAAACATAACATTAAAAGAAACTAAAATAGTTACACTTGTTCCTGGATTTAAATAAAGTTTATTCCGTCATACAAAGATGATACAGAATTTTCCACATCAAATGTAACCCATGTTGCGAAGTCACATGCAGGACAACATGAAACTTAGCACAGGCAGTGATGTAGCTGAGACTTTTGCCACTCTGAGTGAACTTGCAATTTGCTGACTTTCCTCTATAAGTTACATAAGACTCCTAAATCTCAAAATAAAAATAATAAATTCCAGAGAATTTTTTTTTTTATTAGTGATGTAATTCGTTGTTTGACGCCCTTGCTCTCTGCAGATAAGTTACAAACTCGAGCGTCTACTACCAGTCTTTCTTTCACATATGGGCAATTTATCGACTAAAGATGAAAAATATGAATTAATTACGTAGGTTATTTTTTTATGCTTGTGAGCTACTGGCTCTGCTGTTCTTGGTGATAAAATTGTTTTCCTACATGTCAAATTTTGCCACCTCTTTCGAAGTGCTGCCTGGGGTGGACCCCCCTCCCTCCCATAGCTATGCCACTGAGCATAGGGCATACTCAGGTTATGTACTAGATACTCTGTACATCGGCAAACAACATGTGAGTAATAATCAGTGGGAAAGAGAATATGAAACACTACCATGGTTTTCAGTCTGCAACAGCAAATTTTTATTCTTTAAAGCTATATTATATATATATATATATCAAGAAACAGAAAAAAAAGCTTAAATAAAAAGAATAATCCACAAACAAAAAGCTGATCTTCAAAAAAACTTTGAAGACATCATTCCCTCCATTCTGGTCTCAATGCTCAAGAGACCAGAATGGAGTGGGTGGAAGCCCATAACACAATCTGTCAAGTAAAAGTCTCTTGCATTGCCAGTGGTGCACAGTTTGAATATTTATTGCAATATAGAAACTCATTTTTTGTACTTTCATAAATATTCAAACATATTTTTCAATCCTTTTTTCTTCATTTTTCTTGATTTGGGGTTGCAGCTTAAATGGATAACCCTGTGCTAACAGTTTAGTTTATGAAATGTGAGCAATGCGTCAGCAGATAGTTGTGAAATTTAATGTGATTTTCATAATGTATAATATTTGAAAATCAGCTAGAAATTATCAGATTTTCTTTAAGTAATGTCTTTTCTTTTTGCTGTTCTATTTCCTTTGCTCTGAAGCTGTGGTTCATGAGAATCTTAGAAGTATATGTTCCTCTTCTAGGAATAAGTAACTTTAAACCTATGAATGAAAACTTTATTGACAAATAGACTCCTTTAAGCATATTAGACTGTCCATAAAAAATCCTTCTGATGGTTCAAGTTAACTTCATGTTGTGGAATCTTTGAAAGTTTTCTTCGCCTTGTTGTTGACAAATATTATCAGTCTTCATTTTGATGTTTACTCTTGGCTTATTATTATCTCTGTAAAGTTAGTACAGTAAAAGTAATAATTTAGGGCAACAATTTAAAACAAATGACATTTAGGCAAATACAAACAACACAAAATTTATTTCATCATTGTGCAGGCAGAAGTTACGAAGTCTACAAAAACCTTTTAACGGACTACTGCAATCAATTAGAATTTGCAGTTGATTATTTTGTGATAGAAAGTTGTTACCTAAATATCAGTAAATCAACCATAGGAGCTAGAAATCTGTAAAATAATTTTTACTATTTATCATAACGACTCTAAATTAATCAAGTTTAATCTGACCACATCTGGAATTATGCAGTTTTGGACTTAGTGATTTTTGCCTGAAAGACAACGATTTACATAATTGAACAATATCAAAGAGTAACAAGTTGCTGTTACAAAATCAATATATGCTTCTGTAATTAGCTGTAAATTATTCATAATGTGAACCTCATTCAATTTCATCATTATTAACAAAGGTTTAATTTTTTCTTAATTGACGATCTTATAATAATATTTCAATTAATGCATATTATGTTTGTATTTAGGAGGATCAGCTCGGTATCTCTTTGCTCACATTGGAACAGTTGGAATCGGAAGAAATAAAGAAGAAAATTGAATCGAGAGTTCAGTTGCTGTAATTATTGTAAATATTTTAATAAAACATTTTATTTTTACACATTTAAATTTCTCTGCATAAAATGTGTCTAAGTTGTGTTGTTTGTCTGATCTACTTTAAGTGTCAATGTGGTAGCACAGTTATTCTTAGATATTCAGTTTATATTTTAAAATTTCAGTTAATTGCTGGCATGAAATTTTTATTTTAAATATTCAACATTTGGAGGGTTCAGAGTGAAAATGAACCAACTCCTTGTTTTGACCATTTATTACTTTTGTTATTTTAATGAAATTGACTATTTTCTAATATACTTTCTCATCTGATCTTGAACCCTAACGCCCAAATTAATTTAAAGCATGGATTTTAAAAAAAATCTATTAAATTATATTTAAAACACCACGACTAAGTTAACTATGAAGTAAAATTAAAATCGTAGGGATTTTTTTTTATAAATATATATATATATATATATATATATAAATTAGCAAAAAAAAAAAAATCAAAATTTTTTTCCATAAACATTAAAATTTTTGAAATACAGTAAAATGTAAAAGAATGAAATTCACTTTGTAATTCCTTGCATTACCTCAAAAATAAATGAAAGGAAATCAAAATCTGGCTAACTGGTGATAGGGGATACTTGACCCTACTTTTTCTTATATTTCTCGAATATTTGAAATTTTAGCATCATAAAAGGATTTGGTTTTAAGAAAGAGAAATGTACTTATGCTAAACTGATATCTCATTTAATTATAAAATAAATATATTTCATGAAATTGCCTAGGGTCAAGTATTCCTAACCTTAGGGATGCTTGACCGTAGGGGTAGGGATACTTGACCCTACATGCAAAAGGCACTTAAATTCTTCTGATGTATTATTTTGATGTATTTGATTTGTATGTATGCGAAATTCAGATATTAGGATATTATAATTAGGATATTATATTATAATATCTGAATTCAGATATTATAACTAATGAATTAAAAAAGCTCTTTATTATCATATAATAATGAAACTAATATTAAAAATTAAACAATATGGTTATTATGAAACATGGTTATTATTAATAAGATCTAGTTAATAAATTAAATTATTTAAGTCATTAAAGTAAATCTAGTTATTCAATTATATTAGTTAAAAATTTAATAAACAAAATATTGATTTCAGTAAATGAAAAAGAGTTACAACAATGGAACTAGAAACCTAGCAATGTTATTAGCATGTTGGAAAATTGCCAGTTTTGGCAAATAAAAACAAAACAAAAAGAATATCATCAAAATACGAAAAAAAGGCTGAAAAAACAAAAAATTGAGAAGCTTAATAGACTTACTCGGTTCTTTTAATATTTAAAGAAAAATAAAAGCAAAAGAATAAAAATATATTTTGGGAGATAATTCAAATCAAGAAAGAAACACAAACTCAACAGAAATGGCGAAACGTTAAATAAAACCAAACGATGACAGATGGTTTGAGCAAAAGATTTTTATTAAAATAATAAATAAATATGTAAATCTTTCTTTCTGAGGTGATAAAAGAATAGATTGATTAAATTTCAATTCTTTTTAAAATTCTTTTTATAATTATTATTTGCATTATTTGAAATTATATTCAAAAGAAATTTTACTCATTTAATAATTACTAACAAACAATTTTTAAATAATTATTCTCTATATTTGAGTTACCATATTGTCGACTAACTCCAAGCACCCCAAAACTGATCCCAACCACAAAATGTGCTTCTGTTGGCTACAACATCAAAACTGCAATAGCTTTTGATAGGTCAAGTATCCCTAACTTCACTTTTTCTAAATAATCGAAAAATTAAACCACTTAGAATTAAGATACTGCGTAACATTGTATATAAAATTTTATCTAGAAGTATGCTTATAACTCGGAAATAATTTAATTCATCATATCTTCAATAGTAAATTTTCTATCCACTGAGGAATGAAAAAGTGAAAATTTACTTTTGGATCCCCAAAACATATTTACCTACACACCATTATGATGGCATTTCTGATTGAAATGAACCCCCCCCCCCCCCCCCAATAGACCATGTGACTAAAGGTCAAATAGAAATGTCACACTGATTACCAATTATCTCGCAATCTGAAAAAATCGCATAGGTCAAGTATCCCTAGTTTTCCCTATATACCAGATAAAAACTGTTTAGGAGTTTTGTAATACCTATTGACCTCATAGACGAAGCAAAAAAGTAACTATGGAATACATTTGGTTCATCCACAGAAGTGAAATGTAACTGTCCTATAAATATGAAGCTGGGTGTTAATGGATTGATTGAGATTCAGAGTTGTGGGAGTTTTAGCTGCAACAGCTGTCATCCCTGCATTATTATAATGGGGAAATGCATACATTTGCTACATGGTGTTAGGGATTTTAGCAGATTGATAGTGAAAATAGCAGAATATTTTTTCCTTTAAATATTTATTACATTTACATCTTTTAAATGTGAGAAATCAGTTGTACATTTTTTTTCTTCTTTTCAATAACTACTTTTTGAACAAAACACACAATTTATCACAAAAATGATTTTACTTCTATTGTTTAATTTTATGTTTCTGCTTTCTAATTCTATTTATATATATTTAAATTTTGAGTGAATAAATATATGAGTCAAAATGTTTGAACTAATGTATCGCAACATATTCCTCTAGTGATTTGGCATCTACCATCTTATGTTTTTTTATGAACCACAAAGTTTTGTGTCTGTAAACTTACAGTTGCCTTAAAAAATGCAATAATCATTCTAATACAAAACAGTTAGCAAATGAAATAGTAATTTTTCCAATTCTTGTAAATGGAAACTGATATCTTGACAAAATAATATGAATTTTGCTTAGGATAAAAAGAAAACTAATGGATTACCAGCTTGCATTTCGAGTTGTAAATCAGATTTGTTAAAGTTCATTTTTTTATGCTAATGTTTTTCTTATTAAAACCACTCGAGAAACAACAAAAATAATGAGAAAAATGTGGTATATAATCATTTTTATATAAGATGAAATGTTATTTTTAAACTGTATCATCTTTGTCATATGACCACTATTCAAAATTATGAGGTCCTCCTAAAAAATGTCTTAAAGTAGCTTCAAAATGGAAGGTTAATGTAATAAATCAAATCAACCTTATTTGGCATTTTTTTTGGATGTCTTTTTGATAAGAAGCAGATAAACGTTTGTAACATAACAAAATATCTCCCAAAAGATAGCTTTGTAAAGTTTTTTTATTCACCTGTGTCCCAATTTTCATGGAAGAAATACGGAGGGTTCAGAGTTGAAGTGAACCAAGTCCATATTTTGGCCATTCTGCGCTCATTGCCATGGTAGTGCAGAAATGTTATACAGGGTGTCCGAAATATATCTTCACAAATTTAATATTTAATAACTTCAAAACTATACTAGATAATAACAAATGGTTTTCAACATGTGACAAGTTAACTCATAAAGATTTTTTATTTTCCAGGTGACGCAGATTTGACGAAAAATGTGGAAGCCACAGGAGAAAGTTCAGTGTGTAGCCTAATTCATAAAGACAAAGTCCAATACCCAAATGCAACGTTAGCGTCTGAAACAGATGGATGACCCGCCTCCTATTTATGTCAAACACTACCTGTTTCCATAAATGACGTATAGCAATCTCGAATAGTTGGTCGGGATGGTGGTTCCCTTCCATACTGTGTGAGAAAGTTTCGTTGCACTTGGGTATCGGACTTTGTCTCTATGAACCAGGCTACACACTGAGCTTTCTCCTGTGGCGTCCACATTTTTCGTCAAATCCGCTTCACCTGGAAAATAAAAAACCTTTATGAGTTAATGTGTCACATGTTGTTAAGCATTTGTTATTATCTAGTATAGTTTTGAAGTTATTAAATATTAAATTTGTGAAGATACATTTCGGACACCCTGTATAACATTTCTGCACTACCATGGCATAAACGACTTCATAGAAGAGTGACTAACAGATTCACTTATGTTTTTTTAAATAGAAAATTATCTCCTGTAACGTACTGGAGTCAAGTTTTAACTGCACAAGTTTGCACTGTCATAGAATCTAGTTGAATATATTTATTAGCTATAAATTTACAGGGAAAGTGTGTACAGTTCCCATAACTCAGCTCAATATATTTAGATATTACACACGCAGAATATTTAGAGAATATCACACGGCTGAACATCTCGCAGCTGAATATCTCACAGCTGAGTGTCTGCTGAACACTCATGTCTGGACAGAGCTTCTGCCAGAAGCCAACTGATACAGTTCACAGTTAAGAAGAGAAGCCTGTAGGAATCCCAGAATTCCCACACGTACTGTCATAATGTTAATGATCAACCACATCCGGACATTCGACCACCAGTGTCCACTTCACATCTGGGAATGATCGTCAGCATATCTTCCCAACAGCAAGGGTGTGCTGAGCGACTATGCTACAGCTCCTCCTCCCCGCCCTTAAAGGGAAGCTTTGCATGAAGTGGAAAGTTTTAGTCACATAGGCGAATAGTCGTCGACATTATTTCACCATTTTGGTAACAATTTTGGTTTAATTAAATGTATGAACAAAACCCCATTAATCTCTGCTAATAATAAAGGAGAAAGTGTGTGTTGAGGTCAGACTGCTGGACTTGGAGCTACGAAATTTGGCGCAAACATACTTTGTGGAGGGTGGGAATGTGCACCTCGGAGCACTTTTTTTGAAATTTTAATTAATTAAAAATTAAGCGAAATTTTGGCGTTTTTCCTTAATAACTTCCGAAAATATTACAGCACAAAAATTATTTTTATGCGATCTGAAAGTGCAAAGCATTTCCTTTTCAATTATATCAATTAAAGTGCCGTACAAGTTTTTCTCTAATTTTAATAACCTTTTAAAAATATTCTTTTGGCATAATTTACAACATTACTTTTCATTGTTGCAACGCCACTCAGACCGTTTTCATTGTTTAAACAAATATTTAAATTCGTATTTCTCTTTCATTGTTGTAATCTGAGATAAT
>BGPR01001065.1:0-101283 GCA_013235015.1 Araneus ventricosus | reverse complement strand
GTTTTGGTAATTGATATAAAGAAACAGGGAAAATTAAATCGCTCATATAGGGTTTTTACTAAAACTATTGTTTTCTATGAGGTTTCACTTTTAGATTTCATGTACTCAGTGCATCTTGCTTCATGTGCATATAAACTGGAGGCGGGCATATGAAAAAATATGGATTCCGATCAACGCTGGGTTATCTCATTCCTTCCGTACTAAAGTAAGACAAAAAATAATTCCGGAATCGTAATTTTACAAAATAAAGATTATTTTTGCTATTTTTTAAAAGTATATTTTGAATCCTTTACGCGGACGGAATGATTGAACCGCTCTTTTCTCCTTATTTATTTAGGAGAGAATGTTGGGCATGTGTCACATGACCTCACTTTTTCTCTCCGTCAAGGAATGACGCATTATTCGAGATAGCCCGTGCAACGCCGGGTCACGTAGCTAGTATCCTAATACATTTTGCATTCATATTTTATTTCATGAAAATTTTTGTGAAATCTGTAAACCAAGCTCTCTGAGATATTGCGTTGCTTACTCTAAGAAATATATCCAGTAAGCTGAATGGTTATGGTTGCTATGTTTTCATTCTTTTCTCAGAATGTTTTAATCCAGCTAACATGCCGCTGGCCATAAAATGAGCTGCGTCATTTCAGTGTTGAAATCATATGCATGTTTTAAAAGAGGAATGAGAAAGTGAAGATAGTGCTGACAGCATGGAATTAAAGGTTATATGAATGGTCAGTTATTTAACTCCATTAGGAAAATTTATGCAGATAATGAACAGATCAGGCGCAAGAACTCTAAAAGAACATGGGTTAAATATCTACCATAATCTGAAGATTAAAATTGCATTGTTAAGAGAACCATGAATTTAAAATGATGCAAGATTCAATTGAAATTATATTCCCGGCCAACAAGCTGGTCGCCGAAGGCAGCTAGTATTCAATAAATAATTGTCTGTGGTACATGGCAGGACAAAAGAAAAGCAATCTTTTATGAGATTTATTGAATCAAATTTTGAGTGTTAATCCATTTCATCTGTAAGTGGAATAATTCACTAATGAGAACTGTCAGTTATCCCTGTTGCTGAATGTTATTTTTGCGATAATGTTATTTTATCACCGGCCGGTATCATATTCTGCGAGCGTGAAAATCAACGCAAGCGTATTATTTTACAGGTGGGGATAATTGCCAGTTGTCCACCATGGAATAATCCACTCATGGATGCAAATAAACGAAATTGAAATTCTTATTTTGCTAAATTAAGTAGTAAGTCACTGAAAGTGAATTGCCCAGTTTTGGCCCCCCCCCCATCTCTATCTCTACTAATATTAAAAGCGAATGTGCGTGCGTGTATTGGCATTCTACAGAGTAGAGCTTTCAAATTTAGCTTAACTCTTTAACCCCGAGACGACTTTTTTCTTCTAGCCCCTTTAAGACCGGGGCTTTTTGAAAGGGAGCGACTTGAATTGGACTCTCCCAATCTGGGGTGGTCACCACCCCTACTATAACTTCCCCTTAAGGCACAGGGAAATGGGCCGTGGTTGGCAAGGATAATTGGACCCCTACCACGTTTATCTCCTAAGCGATCCCAGAACACCGTCTCCCCTCAAAAGAAGCCAACCGCTTCAGACCGGCCTTCATTGCTGTGAAGGGAAGTTTCTAGACCGCCTCTCTCGGTGTGAGAGGGTGAAATAGACTTAGGAGGATTTGAAAAAGTGTGCCCCTCGGAGCGATTTTTCCGAAATTTTAATTAGAATTTCAATTAATTAAAAATTAAACATTTAATTGTTGCCTTTTGTGGCAATACTTTCGCAAATATTATCGCACAAAAATAGTTTTCACACCATTGTAAAATTAAAAAAATTATTTTTCCTATGATACCAATTTAATTGTCCAATTTTCCCTAAATGTTAACAATTTTTTAAAACTATTACAATTTTGCTATTAAATTTAAGCCGCATTCATTGTTTCTTCGAATATTTAATCGCACATATTTTTCCCATTGTTGAGAGCTGAGGTATGAAGATCTATTTTTTCAGTAGCCGCTTTTGCCGACTTGCTGGTTCGCCCGGTTTATTGCGTGAAAAAATTTCAATAAAATCCTTTATGCATTGCTTGGTCTTAACGGTTCCCTCGGCAAATTATTTTTATATTTCAAATTTTGATACACATATAGAGTATCCCTCAGGGGGGCACCGCGAGCTCACGGATGAGAAGCAGCCGTATAAGTAAGCTGGTTCTCGCTTCCCTTGAGGGTTGAGTAATAATGGTGTGGCTCTTAGGGCCCATCTCCGAAGACATGTCGTACCCCTGTAAAACGGGGGGTTGCATGAGCCTCTCGTAATGAGGGCTATTATGCAGGAACCACAGTGCCTGACTATCTGTTCCGGTCTTTCATTGTATACCCGGATGCTACGGCAGGGCGGGGTGATTCTTTGTGATTACACATACAGAGTTATTATTATTAAAGTTCGCCTATTCAAAAGGCCCTATAACCTGTTCCAAATGAAAATTTGGAGAGTTTTAGGAAATTTCATTAGTAGGCACTACAAGTGAGGCGCTCTGTGCCCCCCCCCCAAAAAAAAAAGTTAACATTTTCGTCAATAGGTGTGTCTGAGGTGATTTTTGCAGATTCTTATTACTGAAGCAAAAATTGAATAGTTTTTTTTTTTTAAATTTAATTAGAAACGCTGCCGAAATTCAGTTCTGAACGTAAAATATTTTTTCCTTACAATTACCGTTTTCATGTACGTGCTTTCTTTTTCTCTTTTTTTTCAAATACTTGGATGGGAATACACGTAGGATACAAGTGATGTGCGTTGTAGAAACCGAAAGAAAGTGCATAAAAACGTTATTTTGAATGAAAAAAGGTTCTACGGTCGGATCTGCATTTCGGCAGCTTTTTTAGTTTAAAAAAAACACTTCAAATGAAATGAACTATTCGGTTTTGTTTCACTAATAAAAAGAAATCTCCAGAAGTCGCCTTAGACAATGGCGCAACGCCATTTTTGACTAAAACATTTGGCGGGACTTATTGATTATTGATAAAGCCCTCTAAGATATTTAGTAATATATCCGATTCGCTAAAAGATTTTACTGGCTATTCTCTAATTTTCTATTAGTATGCCTCAATCCAACTAACTTGCTGTTAAAACGCCCTCATGTAATACAAATAAAACGTGTCGTATCATTTTAATGCTGGAAACAACTGCGCATCTTACATGATAAATAAGAAAATGAAGTTACCGCGTTAGACAACGTTTAATTAGATGTTGGACAACATGGATAAATATGTGTTTCATGCGACTTAACTCTGTTAGGGAGGTTCGTGTACGCGATAAACAGAACAGATAAGTAACATGGCTTAAATGTCTATCCCAGTTTCATGTTTAAAAAAACTTTTTTGAGAGAACCATGAATATCAAGTTAGGTATTGGTATCAACACAACCAATATTCACCGCGGACCAGTTGGCTAGTATTTAATAAATACGATTACCTTCGATTTTAGTTAATTTATATAAAAGTTACACAAAATTTTACTAGCATTTCATAATTTCTCTTAAAAAAATATCCCGACTTCACTTTAAGAATGCAGTAAATTTACCACCAAAGCAGTGACTTAGCTGCAACTTTTCTCACTCGGGACAAACTTTCAGTATGCCGCCCTTTCTTTACAAGTTTCATATACTTTAGAAAACATTCGACTCCGCTAAATGTGATCACTTCGGGACTTAGGAATTTTGATAACATTAACCGATTGATAACAATAATAGAATAAAACAATCAACTATATTTTTATCACACCAAGGGAAAAAAAACACTTACCTCAGGGCTATCTATAATTTATTTCAAAAATAACAAAAAAATCTGTAATTGTTACTTGACGGCAATTATTCCTTAACAGTTCATTTATATATTGTTCGTACTCGTATTGTTTTTTAAAATTTGTTGAAAGATGCTGCACGCCGAGTTTCAATATATTAAAGGATTGCCTCATTTCGGCGTTCGTTGGAGGGTTTTCTTCAACACATTCGTCTCCGTCGGAATCATCAACTTTTATTGTTTGGTCTTGCTGACAAACAGCTTGGTAAATTTCCAAGTCTGTTAGTGTGGCAGCTACTGGAATGTCCTCGTCAATGGACATCCACTCTTCATACTCTTCCTTTTGTATACCTTCAGGAAGTTCAATGATGATTTGAAGTTTTTCATCTAATGCTTCACAGAATCCACTGTGGGCGAAACAGTTTCTGATCGTGCCAACCGATATCCGATTCCAAGAACTTGTTAAGAGACGCACTGCTTCTAGAAGAGTTTTTTTTTTTTTTTAGTCAAGTCATTTGCACTGATTTGTTCATTGTCTTCGAAACTCTCTAAAATTCTGGCCCGCATTTCAAGACGGTAGGACGCCTTTAAAGCAATAATTATTCCTTTATCGCAAGGCTATATTAAGGATGTCGTATTGGCTGGCAAAAATACAACATTGATGTGTTTTAACGACACATTCAAAACGAGGGCTTTGCAGTTGTCTGTCAGAAGCAGAATTTTGTGGTTAAGTTGGTTGTCCCACTTCAGCAGCCAGTTGTTGAATATGACAGATGTCATCCAAGCAGAGTTGTTTGCGAAGTAGTAGACCGGAAGCTTTTTCAGGCCCTTGAAACGACGTGGTTTTTTGCTTTTACCGATGGCTAAAAGTTGTTTTTTCTCTACAGACGCAGCACAGCACAGTCACGCGCCATTATCCATTTTGCGTTAATTCAATCGCAGGCAACAGTGGTTTATGGCCATTCAACAGATTTTAAGCCAGGCGTTGCAGTATTGATGTCGTTTAAACCAGTCCACTAGTCCAGACAAAAAATGTGAAACTCATCCCTGCCCGCTAAATGGACGACCTTCGAAGGTAGATTATAAATGATAACCCCCCTGAAATTCTTGGGATGTGTGGGGGAAAGTGGTTCCCAGATGTTTCCTTACAAGTGGATCGAGAAATTCTGCGAACGTCAATCGTTAACGCTGGTTGAAAATGAGGGATCGGTCAATTTTCTACTTCAAAACTGATGACATTGAACGATGTAGTGATCACACTAAACGAATAATTTTATTTATATTTGAGTACGTTGGTTCGGGACCAGATATTTTTGATAATATAAAGCGAATGATAACATTAATCGCGATCACATTAAGCGGATTCTACTGTAAAAAAAAAAAAAATTCCAGGAGGAAAAATTGATTTAATAACGCAATTCGTCGTTTGATGCCCTTGATCTCTTCAGATAGGTTGTGAAATCGGGCGTCCACCACCAGACTTTCGTTCACATACCGACAATTTACCGAAAAAAGACGAAAAATATGAATTAATTACAATATATTTTTTTGTGTGTGTATACAGTGATTGAACTAGTGACGCTGCTCTTCTTAGTTATAAAACTGTTTTCCGCCCCTTTCGAAATTCCGCCCGGGGCGAACCCCCCCCCCCCGCCCCTATAGCTACGCCACTGCACCGAAGTCTTTATTGTGCTTAATAATCTAACACGTCTCGTTATTATTCTACCTAATTTAATCCAATAATTCAATTACAATTCTACCTAATTTAATAATAATAACCATCTATAGTTAATTTACATAAAAGTTCCACAAAATTTTACTAGCAATTCATTATTAACTTTAAAAAAATATCCTAACTTCATTTTAAGAATGTTGTGAATTTACCACCAAAGTCTTTGTTGTACTTAATAATCTAACACGTCTCGTTAATCATCTACCTAATTTAATCCAATAATTCAATTACAATTCTACTAATTTAATAATTATAACATCTATAGTTAATTTACATAAAAGTTCCACGAAATTTTACTACCATCTCGTATAAACATTATTTCCTTTTACAAAAATATCCCAATTTCATTTTAAGTATGCAGTTAACTTGCCACCAAAGTCCTTGTTGTGCTTAATAATCTAATATGTCTCGTTACTCCTCTACCTAATTTAATCCAATAAATAAATTAAAATTCTACCTATGAGAGCTCTACCTAATTTAATGATAATATCTATCTATAGTTAATTTGCATAAAAGTTCCGCAAAATTTACTAGCATCTCATAGAAACATTATTTCCCTTTAGGGAAATATCTAATCCAGGGAATATCCCTATTTGATTTTAAGAATGCAGTAAACTTACCACCAAAGTCCTTATTGCGCATAATAATCTAATACAACACGCCTTCGTTACTCAACTACCTGAAGTTTCCATCGCAATCCAGACTTTCTTTTAACTTTACAAAATCCTTCACACACCTCTTTGTATTAGCGCTGCATTCTTCGCTGCACTTTGATCTCGGGTCTTCTTAATTAATGCCCGGTGACCCCTTTAATTAGAAGGGATCGGGGCCCTAATGAAGGCAAGTTTTTCCGAAGGGGGAGTCGCTTTTTAATCTGCCGCCAAGTGAAGCGTAATGAGGCGGGTGGCTACAAATTGAGATAATTAATCTATTTTTAAAGGGATAATGAATTTTCTCGCAGCGATTGATGGCGGACGTGCCGCGAATCCATTGGCTGCAGAGAGAGGAACATTACGCTTCCCATCAACTCGGGACGGAGTTTGGGAATTGAATTAGCATTTACTGTCGCGATATGAATTCCAAATTGGTTTCAAGTCTGCTGGCGCTTAGCCTTTTCGGTGTCTGCTCCGACTGCAGTTCGTATTGGTCCTAGAAGAAAAGAAAATTACAGGGATTGACGATAACTTATTTAGCATTTTCATCGTGACACTTGTTGACATAGATAAAATATTTCAAAAATATGAAAGAAGAGAGTCACAGAATCTTATTTTATTGATATTTCGGAAGAATATAGGCAGTCAATTCTGTTTCGCATTCAGGGCCGTCTTAACAAATTTGAGCGCTCTGTCCTAGAGTAATTTTGCGCCTTATCAATACCTTAACTAGGAATTTGAGCGCATAAGGCCCAACGGAGTTACCTATCGAAATAAAATAATTGAGTTATACTCTAAAAAAAACTCACCTGTTCGCTGATCAGCGCTTTGTAAATTGGCGTCTTTGCAAAGAGGATTTTGCAAGTCAGGTTCCGCCAGCCTTTTTAGTATACGTGATTAATATTAGCGGTTGTATTATGAAAACTTATTTTCTAAAGTGTTCTGTTCCATTATTTATTTAATGAAAAAATACAATAATATGCTTAATATTTATATTAATATAATAAGACGGCATATATAAACACTTTGTATTTTATTTAATATATTTTAAATTTAAAACATTTTTACATAATTAAAATTGTAATTAAATAATTTTTTTGGTTCAAAACTAAAATCATTGGAATAAATTTTTACACACCCGTGGATCAACGGCGCTCCTGAGCTACAGCCCAATAAGCCCTCTGGGTAACCGCAAACCTTGTTACCCCCGCCCTGCCGAAGCGCCCGTGGTCCTGAATGACAGTCGCTGCAATAGCTCGAGTACTGAGTCCTAGCAGCCCATCACCGGGCCACGGCCAGACCCCTCCCGAAGGAGGTACGTACTATCACTGGAGAGAGGTAACACAATCCCCACCATTCCTATACCCCCAGGGGAAGCGAGTTCCCGTTTACTTAGCCGTCGGCAACCCATCCGTGTACTCGCGGTACCCCCGGGGGAGAAACCCACTAGATAAGACGACCATATTCGCATTGAAGCTCGCTATGTTTTATAAACACAACCAGTTATTTTCACATTCAGTCAACAAGTAAACACGGACATTAAAACTCATCACAAACAAAAATACAGACGAATACCTGCATCCAGAACACATGAAAGAGTTCTGCAAAAGCCCATAAAAGAATTCTGCAAAAGCCCATAAAAGAATTCTGCAAAAGCACATAAAAGAATTCGCTTCTTTGATGCATATTTAAATGCAAGAAAATCACTTTCTTTATCATTTGAGCTAATTTAACTCTTTGGTATGAAAACTTATTTCCATACAGCGGATTTTTAAAGCGATCAAATTCAAATTTAATGCCATTCTTTATTAGAGTCGGTTGGTCGACGAAAACAATTAACCCGTTAACGCCCAACTTGATTTAACACGTTCACGTCGGCTCTGCAATTCATGTTTCTCCCCCATGGGCGGCTACTCTAAGAGCGCTTTGCTTTATCGGGCGGCGCCCAAGTTAAATGAAAAATGACCCCAATGATAACCATTGCTGCTTTTTATTTCTCCTACACTATTGCTGTCATGTTTTTGCCAGCACTCAGTTTAAAATTTTTAAAAAAATTGCTTAGAAATAAATAAACAATTGTGTTTATAATATTGAATTGTTAACACAAGTTAAGTTGTTGTCAACAATTCAATAAGTTGTTGTTAAGTTGACAAGTTATATTTATAATATTGAGTTGAAATAAAATAAATCCTACTTTTTCAATTAATATGCGTTAAATTTCCGTCATTTTAATTTTCAACTATATGGAAATTTTTTCTAGTTACTGAAGAACTAAATCGGTGGTGGTTCGCACCGCCTTTTGAGACATTCAAGTGCGAGCCACCGGTGGTACGCGCCGCCTGATGGGACATCTAAGTGCGAGCCACCGGTGATACTCGCCGGCATGAACGTGTTAAAGCGTCAAATTCAGTAAATTTAATTTAAATTATATTAAAAAACACCAAGATTAAGATAACTTCGAAGTAAAATTGAATTCAGAAGAAAAAGTTTTTTCTGGGTTTTTTTCCCCTTCTTTCTTTAGGAACATTGTGGAAAAATCGGCAGGAAATCATTTTAAAAACTTTTTTAGATATATATTAAATGATTTTTGAAATATAGTAAAATATCAAAAAATAAAAATTACTTCCGAATTCCTTGCATTGCGTCGAAAATAAATCAATGTTAAAATAAAAGACAACACTTATATTCAAAATCTGTCTAACTGGCGGTATAAACCAGTTGAAAATTGTTTAAGAGTTTAAAAATACAAATTGACTTGTTATACAAATCTAAAAAGAAACATTGGAATGCGTTTAGTTTAGACAAATATAACTCACCTTTCAATAGCACGTTTGGCGTTATTGAGGAAAATGAATGAAGAGAGAACAAAAAGTTCGAAGCAGTAAAATAAAGCTCTCGAAACAATGGAGAATCCGGGGGGTGCTATGGGGCTGCAGCCCCCCCCCCCCGAGTTAAACCAGAATTTTTTTTTCTTTCTAAATCACTGCTCCTCTTTGTTCTTAATCTCCTTTTTTACTTTCTCGTATACAAAGTATACAAAGAGAAAGTATTGTAATCGTCAAAAAATTCGAACTCGAGATTTTGACGAATCTCCACGTTTTAGACCTCCCTGAGTCCGAAAAACACAGTTTTGAAATTATGTCTGTCTGTGAAGACGATAACGCGAAAACTATTAAAGTCACAGGGACGAAATTTGGTATGCGGTCTTGACAGATAATTTTCAGTTTTCTATCAAATTTTGGCCAAAATCTGTCCACGGGACGTCTGTCTGTCCGTGTTCATGCGAACACAATAATTCAAAAACTTAAATAGCTAGATGGATAAAATTTAGTACACAGTTTTATCATCAGGAATGTAGGTCCGTATCAAAGTTTGGACCAAATCCGTCAAAGGGTTGATTGTCTATCGGTCTGTATAATCGCATACTTGTAAAAATTATATCTCCTAAACCTTTTGGCTTAGATAAATAAAAATTGGTACTAGGGATGCTAACATTAATTATAAATCTGTGCCCAATTTTTGTTTCAATCGGTTAAAAAAAAGGCGTTCAAATTGCATATTCAATTTTTTTTTACTATTGTAGGGAATCCGTAATCTCCACGCGCATGCGTACTGGTTAGTCTTGCGAGTGCTTAGCGATACTCGTGACATTGGCGCGCGCTAAGGAAACTAGTGGAAAGTCGTAACATTCTGGGTTACAGTAGCTTCGAATTTTTTATCTACGCGGAGGAAGGGGAAATGACACCTTTTGGGGAAGTATACGAGAAAGTTTGGGGAGACCACTCCTGCTGGTGACAACATTGCTTTCTGGCTTGACAGGCATGAAAATTTTTCCATTTAGTCATTCCACTCGTATATGTAGCGTTGACGCGACCGAAAGCAATTTTTGGCTAATTATTTCATTATGTCTTTATTAAATTATCGAAAGCATTTAGCGTCCTTTGACAGGAGACGTCACAACGATGCAAAATTTTTATGATTTCCCCCCCTTTAACCAAAATCCTGGATTCGTCACTGACTCCATATATATTAATCACACTTTATTAGTTTTAAACACATTCGGATGCTAAGGTAGCAAGTTTTGTTATTTATGAACGCAAGATCTTTTTGGAAAAAACCTACTTTGCTCCGTCAAACAATTGAGAGCATTGTTAACAACCACTTTAAGTGAACTAGACAGCATTTGAATATTTCATAAGATATGAGTGCTAAAAAAACGGAGACTAAGTGAAAACGTTTGTCCATTCTTATGAAAGCACCGGCTGGCGATGCTCAGGTTATATAAAAGTTCGACCACCTAATTCGTAAATCAAAGTATCTAGTTTTTTTATTTGTGCCATAATAGCCATATTCTTCCTCAGACGACATGGTAATTCGGACAAGACTTTGATCCTTTCGATGCCTGATTAGAGATTTTCAAGGCTGATATTCAAAATCCCTTAAACTAATTAAAGTATGCCCTTTATCGACAATAATGATGGGACTTTCACAATAATTTCTATTCAAATTTTTTACCAATTTCTTCCATTTGGTTGACTATCCTTCGGTATTGACTATCCTATCCTTGTCCGTGTGAACATGGTAACTCACAAACGCTACAAGTTAGATAAAAGAAATTTAATGTACTAGCTGATCCCACGCAGAGCATCTGCGCTCCGTTATACGCACACCATGCATTTTCGGCCAAACTGGTGCTTTCAAGCTCCTGACGTTTCAGCTCGCCAAAAATCTGGCGAGCGTCATCTACTGTCAACAAAGAAGTTGAGCCAAGCTGGCGATTTAGCGCTCCAAGAAAATTCGCCAAGGCGAAAAAGAATCAAGTGGTGTGCGTATAACGGAATAGTACCCAATATGCAATATTTATAAAAGAAAGTTCCATGATGTTCACCTCAATTTGTGAATTAACACGATTTTAACCTACGCTGATTTGAACTATTTTGACGTCGATCTGAACGTTCTCTGGCTCGCCTAAGTAAATCTGCTTCATTTCTAAGTAATCTCTTTTGAGTAAATTCATCCAAAGTTTCATTAAGAAATATTGTGAACTCTGCGTCTTAAACTCATTTTTTTCGAGAAGAAGTTGTTTTTATACCCGAACGAATATAGTAGCAGGCTATGCCTATGAAGTAAAGCCTAACATGATTGATTGATTTAAGGAGTTTTATGGGATTTTCATCTGCAAAGGCTATTATCCCCTATTCATTCCAAAGTTCTTTTCAATCCACTTCAGAAAAATGAAAGGAAAATTGCCAGCAGAAGATGCACATTGCTGATCTGATTCGGTCAAGACAAAAAAGAAAGAAAAAATGGCACCTTGCTGGCAAAGCCTCCATATTCTTTTTTTTTTCAGGCCTAACATGGAGTAGGCTACTGGTTTTCATTTTGTAAACAAACCGATCGTTGCCATCGGCAAGAGAAAATTTAATCTTTTTTTTGTATGCCATGTACGTTAGCGTTTTATATATAGACATGGTCTTGATATCAAAAAGCTGTCAAGCTTTTCTTTTTATCTGTATCGAAGTTTTTAACCAATAGGTCCATGGGAAGAGAACCGAAATTCGTATTCAATTCCCTTCTGTATAGGACTAAACTTGACACAAAAGGTGTCATATTTTGAGAGTATGCTATCAAGTTAACAGGAGAACACTCCCACTCGTTTCATATTTGTTTCCATAAAGAATCTTAGCGTGAAGGCAAATTCAAGCAGCAAAAGATAAAAGAAGCCCACATGAGAATTTATGATCACCAGCTTTCATAGTTGTGACAAACAGCATTCAGCAGATTGTCGGTAATATTTGAAATTTCGATGAAGTGCTGTGTCTGTTAATGTTTTAGGTATATCATCAATTACTGAGCATTTTCATTCAGCGCATTTAGATTCGTTAGATGTTCTTAGGGGTCTATTCTGGTACCCCCGGTTGGGGTGGGGTCGCACGTTAACAACCGAACCCCACCCCACCCGGGGGTACCAGAATAGACCCCTTAGTCATGTATGTACCTAATTTTGAAGCACAGCAATCAGATTTCAGTTTGTTGCTGGTACATTTATTCTTAGTCGAAGATAAAAGTACAATTATGATGAAAAAAATCGACGGGAGTCTGTCTCTGCGAAACGGCCGCTGGGATTGAGCGGCGTAGCCTTACTTGCCTTACTCACTGTGACTTTCTCTGACTAAAGTAGCTCTATGTGACTATTAACTCTATAGTGACTATTAGTCTAGTGTGACTATGTGACTCTATCTATGTAAAATTCATCGTGATTTTCACCAAATTTGCAGCTCGACTGTGAGTGAATCATAATTACAAATTCTAAAATTTTTTCTGAAATCTTTAATATCTATCTTTCTCTGTTAAATGAAACTAAAACCAACTCTCTATGTTATTTGGTTGCGGAGCTATAAGCGTTTTAGCACGAATTCGACGTAATTCGACAATTCTTGAGTAATATTTCGCGCGATCGATGAATGAATTGCCTTAGTTTGCTTGCGCGAGCATCGGTCGCTGTGACGTCATCAAAATGTTTCGTGATTTTCACCAACTTTGCAGCTCGACTGTGACTAAACCATAATTCCAAATTCTAAAATTCTTTTTGCAATCTTCAGTGTCCACCTGTCTCTGTTAAATGAAACTAAAACCAACTATCTATGTTATTTGGTTGCGGAGCTAGAAGCGTTGAACTTTAGCGCGAAAAGCGTCATAATTTTTTCGTATCCCGATACGCCATTAGACCACAATGGAGAGACGTAAGTCTACGTCAGAAAGGAAATAGAAACCATGCCTCAAGGTCGATTAAAAATCTCATTACCTAGTCGGTTCATGAAAACATGCAAAAAAGTAATTTTCTAAATCCTTTCCTATCTTTTTATAACTTTTTTTTTCTTTTCATTTTAAAGCTTTTAGCAAATACTACTTCTCCTCCCCCCCTACCTATTCCATCTTCTGGTTAATCGAACTAGGAACCTCTAAGTCGATAAAATCCACAGTTCGTAATCTTTTTCCTTTATTCTGCCTTCTTTCCATCTTTATTTTTTGCCCCTTTTTGAAGTGTATTTAACCCGTGATTCAAGTTTCGCGTGACAAGAGTTTCAAAATTTAAAATGATGTTCTTTTTTCTTTTGAAGAAAAAAATCGAAAAATAAAAAAGAAGAGGTAGAAATCTATAAAACGCAGAAGAAAAAGCTCGCATTTTTGATCATGTACGCATTCCCCAAAATCAATTTATTTCAGCCTTCTTAAATTACTCTTTTCTTCTTCGATGTAAGTAAGGAAGGGGAAAAAATTGAAATGTATTCATTATATTTCTGGGGATACTTTTGCGTTACCGGAGCGGAATTTAATGCTCACTCGTATTAAGTTGTATTTGCATAATTTGTTATGATTTTGCTTTGCTTTTTTCCCATATCATTTTAAGGTTTATGCGTGAAGTGTAATTTAGAAGTTGTTGTGTATGTGCAATGAATATTTAATTAGTTTTATAATTCACACGCATTTTTATCGTCGAGTTTCCACTCCTATGTTTCGTGAATTTTATAAATCAGTGCATGCAACACTGGTCAAAATTTAACGAAAAACTTAATTTTGTGATTTTTTTTCCCATGTTGCGGTTTCATTTATAAGAAAACCGAACACGGTTTCGGAAAGGATAATTTCTGCATATATTTATGAGAAGAAGGAAGCAGTCTAATTTATTCCACATCTTTAAAAGTTTAATATTTCATTTCAGTTTCAAGGGATATGCTACTAAAATTAGATTATATAGGATCCGGCAGCGAAACGAATGATTTTAAAACTGCCACCGGAATTACAAATTCATTTACAGCAACATGCAACAAGCCTGAAATAAAACCAAAATATTTTCACTTCGTGAGAGATGATATGCATGTAATTATTTCACATTTTCCTATTTTTAAAACTCTTCTTAACTTTTAATTTATATCTAATTATTTCTACTTAAATTATAATATCAGAATAACTGTCACTTTAGCTCTCAGAGATCCGGATTCAACCGGTTGTAGTGAGCGGGATTTCCCCCTTTTCGAAATTACTATAAAAAACTCGCCGCGATGTTGCAACTTTCTCTTTCTGTAACCATGTAATTCACGTTGTCAGACGTGCTGCCTTTGTGCTCACTTTCCGAACAATGTCTATGGCTTCGATCTACCTAAAATATCATCTGAAGTGTTATAATCGTCTCTCATCAGTTGAAGATCGAAATATGACGAATTCTAAAGAAAAGATTTTTTTAGATGTCAACGATTGCTCCTTTTTGACGCCTGCCTCTTCATCTGAATTAAAGAATGATCTTTCATGCATATACATGTGAATGCCTCAAGATGCCTAATTATTGGGGAACTGCAGTTGGATAAAATGGGATTCCTGATGAAGATTTACAATATTCCTGGTGTTCCACGTTCTGTTTTCTCTTCCATCATTCAGTATAACCTATTTTCACTTTCTTTTAAGTGAAATGTAAGAAGATAAATATTGTAACCGTCAAATAAAATTAACCTCGAGATGTAGTTGAATATCCGTGTTTATCCCTCTATAGCGCAGATTATTATTTCGATGGCTCCTAGTTAAAGTGGATCAAGTCCATGCTTTCCCCACTTTGCACGAACACTGCCATGGTAGTGTGGAAATATTATATTTTCTGTGTAATGAGGATTAAAGTCCGCAGTTCAATATTGTTAGGAATATCGTCCGGTGGGTGTAGGGTGAAAGCAATCCATAAGCCGTATAATTGAAAATGACTTTTTATTTAACGAATATTCCAGCAAACTCGAAGCACAGGTAGCGCGAAAAGACCAGCACTTGCAACACAAGCAGACAGCATATCACAAATAATAACAAAAAAAATAACAATAGCGCTCAGCGTCTATCAGCTGACGAAATCTCAATTAATTCCTCGTTGAGTAGGTCGATATTTATACCCTTTTCCGACAGGATGTGATGACACATAGAAACATCTCGAAGATTCTTCAGACATCCTTTCCCAATAGAGATAGGGTGAGAATTCTAATATATTCGAAGACCTTCATTTTGTCGCCAAGGTCGGGGTTCATTGTATTCCATTACTCCAGCATCCAATAAAACCTCTGTAAATATTTCTTTCCAACCATAGGGCTAATATGGCTGGGAAGCGATATTACGGGTTCGCAACAATATGTGCCCACCAGGCAGCGAATTCCGTTGTTATTTAAATTCAGATGATCAACTTCGAGATCTGTGTTCCCAGAAATGAATAGTTCTCGTGAACTTGGTTCTCTTTAAATCTGGACCTCCATTTGTTAGTAAAAAAATAAATACCGAGAACAAAAATAATTTAGAAACCCTTCATGCTTAAAACTTATACATTTCCACCAGATTAATTGAATCAGCAATTTGAAGAAGGGAACAAATTCAGAAACTTTTTTCTCGGGGTTCCATGAGAAAAAAAATTTATATTTTTTTTATTTGCTGCTCTTTTTAACCCTTTGCAATCTTATGTCGAGCCAGACTCGACATTCTGATAGAAACATCTTTTGCACATTCTTGTTGGATAGCGCTTATTATAAAAACCATGCAACAGCAAAAACACACAGATTAGTTTTTAGGAATTGAAACAAATTAATAACAAAATTTTTCAGCTTCCTAAAGCGCTAAAACAATCCTTACACTCACATGTGTATAATTATGCATCTTATTCTCTTTCGGAGCGCAAAACGTTAAACAAACTTTTATATGAGATTCTTTACATCAGTGATTTACTTAGTGGTTTTCGTTCCTTTTTCACAGCTAACAATAAGAGACTACATGATAACTCAGGTTTTGTGCACTTTGAAGAGAGTTTAAATTTGTTGGCGCCTCTTCCTTTCAAACTGCTATTCATTATTTAATTCATTTCATCCAGATTAATTAATTAAAATTATTCATTAGCTTCCAGATCACGTTACCATCTAGCAGGATTTAAAGATCCATACGACGGGTTAACCATTATTTGATTAAACGGGCAGAAGAAGTTGTATACTTACCTGCGATATTAATATTACTCCAAAAGACACAATGAGTGGTAACGTAACTGCCATTGTTGTTAAAATCTTTAGGTAACTCGCATTGTTCACAGAAGTCAATCATGTAGAAATTAGTTTAATCGGAGTTTATGCAATTGAAAGTAAACTACCGTACAGCAAATCGAAAATAATAATTTCAATAAGCTTTTTAATTATAGTCAAAAACATTTATAATTTCTCTATTTTTAGGCTTCCTCATAATTGGTAAAAATAATTGTTAATTCGAGTAAATCATCTTTTAATTTCACATATAGCTTCAAATTATTTTCTAAATGGTTTTATTAATTTATGAAAACAGATTTCGAGGCATTTGCACGTTCATTTGAGAAATCTGTAACCTGAATCGATACATAGAACAAGCGTTTATAAAACCATCTTTATCACTTTGATTTCATTATCAAGAACCGATGGGAATGGAAAGTGGCTTTACGATTACTTCACATTTGATAACTTCTAACTCTCAGAAGATGGAACTTTCAACGCTTAAAGGTTGATAAACAGTAATTTGCAGCTACTTGTTGCTTAAGTGCTACGGCATGTTTCTGTCAATTACAGTTTCATCCCTCTTAATTAGCCATAATGCGGCTTCGCTGATTCTGGACAGAATGTTTTGCTGGATGGATGAATTGTTGAAGAGATTTTTCAGATATATTTCTGGTTTGGTATCTGAATCCGATGGATGCGCACTCTAGTAGTCATATGAACAGTAGATATAGCGTTTTATTTCAGACTGTGAATTATTTACAGAAGTTTCTGCTTTTATCGATACAGTAAAATTTCGATTAACCGTCATCGTCGGGACCAGGGTTGTGACGGATAACCGAATAGACTGACAACAGAAATCTCTTAATAAATATCGTCACTTAGCAAGCAACACCCCGCATCTCAAAATTTTGAAATTTCAAAGAGGGAAAAAAAGTTGAATTTTTCGCAGCCAATAACGAATTTTTCTAAATTATTTTAACATCTGATATAAACATGAGACCGCATTTTTCTACGAGATGTGGAAAAAAAATCAGAAATATTCTTATTGGTTGCGAAAAATTCAGCATTTGTTTTCCTCTTTGAAATTTCAGAAAATTGAGATAGGTGCTCGTTAAGCGACGATATGTACAAGAGTAAGGTGATTTCACTGCTGGTTTGAGTCGAAAATGAAAATAAAATCCTTTAAACGTGAACAATACATGCATATTGTATTTAATTTTACAAAACGATCAATATAAGAGTAGTAATGTAGAGAAATGACGGATCGGATTTTTTAGACGATGACGGATAACAGAAACTGACAATTAAACGAGTGACGGTAAATCGGTAAGTTTTACTGTATCCACAAAAATTACAACTAAATGTCTGCTTAATGAGGGATCAGTATTTATTTATTTTTTATTTATGTACTGATATAAAATTCACACTACGGATAAAACTCCAATTACAGAGTGCATGTCGTAATAGAAACATAAAGCAGACTAACAGCAAAAGCTGTAAGAATCAAACCCTAAAAACATTGCGAATCGTAAGAGAAAATTAAAAGTTGGTTGTCAATCATTAAAACAAAAAGTAAAATTAGTAAAAATCTTTAAAACACACACAAAAAAAACACATAACAAATTTGATAATTGAATGCAGTCGCCTATAAAAACAAACAAACCAGTGTTATTCGATTTCTTGAAGAGAATAGAATTATAGACCTTAGAAAAATCAGTGTAAACAACATAAAGTTGACAGCCAATTTAAAATAAGGAAATTACTCAAACAGAATGAATTAGTGGTTTTAAGTGCAAGAGCAGCTTTTATATATCAAAAATTCAAGTATTAAAAAATTACAATTAAATGTCTCGCCATTACCAAAATAATATAAATAATGTTTTAATGGTGCCAAACTCGCCTAAGAACTGAAACCATTGAAACGACCGCCATCTTGAAACGTAACCATTTAAACGACCACTATCTTGAAGCGAAATCAAACAATAAAAATCCTTACACATACGTCGTTTTTTATGACTTCCAGGAGTGTTCATGCAAATTCGAAAAAAAATCGAATGCGTTTAGTCAGACGAAATTTTACAGACAAACAGACGAAATGTCGAACGTTCGATATAAAAACAGATGAAATGCCGAACGTTCGATATAAAAAGAGACACCTCGCTTCGCGCGGTTAATTAATATATATGATTTAATGCATATCTTGACGTTCACTATTATCATTCCTGTTAGACTTAACTAAACTAAAGACACCTCCTTTCTGCTTTTGTGACTTTCTCGAGTCAGAAGAATAGAAAGGCGAAGTATTGTAAAATTCTAAATTGAGATTTTCATGAGTTCCCCTATTTTAGATCTCCCCGAGTCCAAAAAAACATTTTTGGAATTATTTCTTTTCGTGTTTTAATTATTTCTTTTAGTTTTGTACAAAATCCGTCAAAGGGAAATCTGTTCTGTTGGTTTGTGGATATTGTGCATGTGGACACGATAAGTCGAAACGAACTGCACAAATGAAATTTGTTGTATGGTCTTGAAATTAAAATTGTAGATCTTTATAAAGTTCTGTACGAAATCCGTCAAAGGGAAATCTGTTCTGTTGGTCTGTGGATAGTGTGCATGTGGACACGATAACTCAAAAACGCAATATGTTAAATGCATGGATTTTAGTAAGCTATCTGTACACTGAAACTGAATCAGCAATTTGAAGAAAACAAGCGCCAACAAATGCAGGCGGAAAAGGTGCACGAAACGTGTTCTATCATATAGACGCTCCTCTTTGTAGCGTTACGCTTTGTCACGGATCAGCACAATATTAATACAGGGCAGATATCTACCCGAAGTCGTATTTTGGCAGAGTCAATAAATACATACTGAAAAAGCAAGGATGTGACACATAAAAGACATTTGATTACAACACATACACGACACACTGCATTGATGAGGATTACAAGTAGATTTGGAAGTGATCATTTCCGCTGTTCTGATTGGTTAGTGAGGTGATGCCATTCATAACACTGTTTGTTAGCCGTAAAAAAAAATGATCGACAGCCCCTAAGTAAAACACTGACATAATCAATCTCGCAGAATTATTTGGTTAAAATAGCAATTAAATCAAAAGAAAAATAGGAGGGATGTTTTCTTTATTTCCCCAAGAAAATAGTTATCGGATTCATTCCCTTCTTCAAACTGCAGATTCAATTGTAGATCAGTGTTACAATTTCGACCCAATCGGTCAATGGAAAAAAGCTCTATTCGAAAATATTTACTCGATTCCCTTCACTGTACGACGAAGTTAAACATATGAAATCAAAATATTTTATTCATATTCATTTATACTCGTATATATATATATATATATAATACATTATTATTAAATTAAATATGAAGTATAGAAAGTATATGCAAAGACGTTATTTGATTCAATCTTCTTTTCAATAGTATAGATTACTTTTCAATAGTTAAAAGAATCATATTATACGAGTGTCCATGACCAGAATTAAAGAATTAACTCGTGAAGCGACGCACTGTTGTTGTCAGGTTACATGTTGAAATCAAAATTGGCAGATAGGAATGCGCAGAAAGTTTAAGTACCCAGAGAAGGGAATTTCCCCGGAAAGACTCGTGACTCGAAATGAAAGTCGTAGTGCGCTTGTTACGATGGAAGTAGAAGTAATTAAAAACGAGGTGTCGTTACAAGTGATTTAAGAAAGTTAAGAAAAATTAAATTATCGCATATATTCATATTCATATTGCTTTCATTCATATTCATTCATTCATATTTTATTTCTTTTTGCAAGAAAAAGCATACGGTTGAAAGTTGATGACAGTCACAACGAGGTCCCCACCAGGACGAGACACCGGGAGGACACACGTGGCAAGGAGCCTCTGGGTTCCCTAATCACGTTTTTCCATTTAAACAATTTTTGTCCACTGACTGCAGAACCCATGGACTACACCACATAGAGAATGCATTCCAACATGTGCATGCATCTTCTATGTGTTGCATTACATTCATAGTTTTAGTTTTTAAAATTCCCAATATATCAAAATACTACATTGCATACAACATAGAATACATATTAAATAATTTTATCACATCACAATTACAATTGAACAAACAATAGATCTTAAATTGAATAGAATTGAGTTTACGATCCAATTTTCCAATTATCATTTACCATTAACATTTTCCACGACATTTACCATATAAAAATTAAAATAATTTGCTCACAAATCCATTTCTATTAAAACATTACAATAATACATCAATCAGTAGGGTAATCAAGATAATAATAATCATGAGGAGTTCAGGTTTCACGAATATAAAATATAAAAATATTTATGAAACATGAAAGTTACAGCAAAACGCGAATAGAATGGCATCAACATATAAATGCAATAGCAATGATACTTGTTTTTAGTTATTATAGTATAAAATTTTTTTTTGTTCATTTTACAGGCAATAATTTAAAAAATATTTTATTGCAATATTTTAAGAAAACATTTTAATGAAATGTTTTTACCTATTAACGCCCAAAGGAATTTAAAGCACAGATTTCAACAAATTTCTATTAAATTTTGTTTAAAACAAGATTAATTTAACTGTGAAGTAATATTAAATTCGGAGAAATATTTTTTGTCGTTTTCTTTTTTTAATGTCTTAGAAAAAATGTAAAACAATCGGTAGAAAATAATTAAAAAAAAACCTTTTTAACATAAATACTAAATATTTTAAAAATATAGTCAAGTATCAAAAAATAAAAATCACTTCCTAATTCCTTGCATTACCTCAAAATTTAAACAAAGGAAAAATTAAAAGATTTCAAAATGACGGCATTTTGACTTCAAAAATCTGGCTACCTGGTGGCAAAGGCCATTAAAAACTAATTAGGAGTTTGGTAATACCTATTGACTTCATAAACAAAGCAAAAGAAAGAAACAATAGAATGCAGCCGGTTTAGCCTCTGAAGTGAAATGTAACTGTCAGAGGCTCGTCCATAAAGGGCTTCAAAGCTGCAGTACCCCTAAAATTATTTTAAAAGCTTGTATTTTCGGTTTTTTTCTTATTCGATTACTTTTCCGTTTTAAGAGTTCAATAATCAACGAAAATAGCAGCAAAAAGTAATAAAAAACGTCAAAGGAAGATGGAAAATCGATAAAAAAGTAAGGAAGACGCAGGCTTGAGTTACAGCGGCTTTCGCCCCTCCGAAGGAACGGTATTCAGAAGAATAAAGCAACCCTTTCTCCCTTAAAGTTAGAGGCACTCTGAGCTGCAGTAACCCCAGACCGTACTTCGAGAGCGACTTCCGCTTTTGCAGGCCGCTGGGGCCTAGTGGTAGGGTCTCGACCTCAGGGCTGGAGGGTCGCAAGTTCGAAACCCGATTCCACTGAAGATCCCCCGTGTATGGGGCCTGTTGCACGCTAAATCATACGTAGTGGCCAAACGTCCTCCTGTTGGTGTGGCGTGGAAGTTTGGAGAGGGGGTGCCAGCTTAGGTGTCGTCCTCGTCATTTGACCGCGGTTCAAAATTACGAGGTCCGTCCCTAAATAGCCCTCGTGTTGCTTCAAAACGGAACGTTAATGTAGCCTAGCTTCCGTTTTTGCCGTTATCATTTGGCTTTTTATCGCTTTCACTTACTAATCCAGTCATTATCTAGTTTTTAAAATCAAATCTCTAGGAGTTGTAATTTTTTGCTCCTTTATGTTTTTGGGGTGCTGATAACGAATCTGAGGTTTGCCACCAAAAACTTTTTATTGGAATTTTAGTTATAGCCAAAAAACATGAAAAACATATATGGTTTTATCCTAGTCTTTGCTTATAACTCAAAGACTATCAATTTTTGGTATATCTTCATTATATATCAAAATAATCAGCACAGAATTTCCAACAACTTGGCTCTACACAACTTTTTCAGCACTGCTTGTTCCTAAGCTAACGAGTCGAGACTGGTAACTTTCCTATAAACAGCACGCTGGGCATCCAATACTGAGTAAGAAAATGCTTCCAAACTCGAAGTAATGATTCTTCCATAGTGATTTATGATTTTCTACCAAAATATTGGAAATAATATAACACAAAGAGCTTTTGTGGCTATTCATTTTAACAGTACAGTAAACTCATGCTAATCCGGACGGAATTTTAAAAATATTAATGCACAAATTATGTATTTTAATTATGTATAATGATGTATTGTTTTGTTAATCTTGCAGTAGTTCATAGGATATAAACTTAGGTCTACATACACAGTAGTAGTACTAAAATTAAGTTGTTGGAAAAGTTGTATGTATTTATGAAAAAAATTCGTCAATTTTTAATAGTTTTACCCATCTAAACCTTGTATTATGTTCATTTTAAGGTAAATTCCGTTTAATCTGGATTTTCAGTGATCCGGACAAGGGGGACTGTACTGTAATTTACAAATAATTTTTAAATCACATCCTTTTTCGAATTTTCCATTTTCTGAAGAGGAAAAAACTTGTTATTAATTAAAAGTTAGAGAATAAAACTTAATCACTATTTTAAGAACATAATTATGATGAAAACAAATTTTTTATGACCTTAAAAATATTATATATTTTTTATGACCTCCCATAAAATGTCAATAACATTTTTATCACTATATGGAATTTAAATGCATTCTGGTTGGAAATTTCTCAAAAGAATTTTTTGCTCTTTTATGAAAAATGAAGTGAAAAATCACTTAAAAATTAGTTAATTATTATCATAATGGGCTTTGTTTATATTTTATTTGCTTGCCCAACTACCATGGTTTTCATTTAATGAAGTTCAGCTGGTAATTATTCAAAAGTGAACGATGTACTATTTCGATAATTCATTCTTTCAAAATTAACTTGGTAGTAGTAGGAAGATCCAATGCAAAATCAAAGCCAAATATAATCGGTAAGTTAGTTCAATAATATTTTAGCGTAACGCTATTTCCATGTATAGTACCTACAGATATTGCTGCAGATAGAGTATGCCACAGCTGGTTCTCATCTGCTCACTGTAGTTAAACAGCATTATGGTGGCCAGTACCCGGGAGAGGGAACATTGCTGGGTGTTGGCACCTTTAAAAGGCTAATCTAATTAAAAGGCACACATATTTATTTTTTTGTTCCTAATGTTTGAATTGTGAAATATTTCATTTTTGAAAAACATTTGTAGTAACGAAACAATGCCAAGTATCTGCGTCATTTTGTTCAGTTTTTTATTGTGTTTCATAAAATATATAACATGACCAGATTATTCGGGTTTATGAAGGTTATTCCTTATCTGATTTAGATTTAGAATTTATGTTTACTATAGTATAATTGTTTCCTTTATTTGGATTAATATTTGATTTTTTATTTCTCTGTTGGCATTTTAATGTTTTTAATCTTTTTGATTGTTTTTGTATATATATAACAACAAAAACACATTTTTTTGGGAAATACAAAAATTAAATTACTACACACGTACAAGAAAAACCATATTAAAAAGAGAGAAAGCTATTTCTGCATTCGCGCAAAGGCTGCGTCAACAAAAAAGCAATATATCAAAACATAAGAAATAAAAGACGAAAAACGTAAGGGTAAATTCTAATTAAAATTTCTAAAAAAGGGCTCCGAGGTGCACATTCCCACCCTCCAATGTTTGTGCCAAATTTCGTAGATCTAGGTCAAGCTGTCTGACCTATAGAGCGCCAAATAAGAAAGTAAAGGTGGTGCCGACAACGTGCAGTTAGATGTAAAGTGGCATGGTCAGTTATTTGACTCCTTTAGGGACATTTATGGTCAGGTGGAAGGCCACTAAAAGAACATGGGTTAACTATCTACTACAATCTGAAGTTTAAATTTACGTTATTAAGAGAACCATGATTATAAAATGATACAAGATTCAATTGAAATCATATTCCCGGCGAACAAGCTGGTCAGGCGGCTAGTAATAAACAAAAGAATTTCAATCAATTTTACTGTGGCTACTGCTGCCGCAACATTCACATTACTTAAAAAAGGACAATTATTATAATTATGAGTAGATATCAAGTGTTATTCTGTGAATGAAGTTTATGATGTTCGTATTTATTTCTAAATACAGATATATTCAGTAAATGTTAAAAGTTCTGCCTTTCAGATCGCAAGCATATACACGCTTTTAGGCTAAGTCACGTTTCGTCGCTTAACAAGTAACGCTATCTATCTCATTTTTTTGAAGTTTCAAAGAGGGAGAAAATACTTGATTTTTCGCAATTAGTGACCGATATTTCTGAATTTTATTAACATTCGATATAAATTTAGGACTGCATGTCTCTGAAGTAACGATTCTCTGGTTATTGAAGTTAAGATATTGTTTCAAAGTATATATTGACCAGAAACTATTCCTAGATCATGGAATATTCCTATAAGACCATAAAATCCATCATTAAACACTAATACAGATATTGATGTCCCAAAACGTGAAGTTTGTAACTCGACAAATGTGCATTTTGGCAAAATTGTCCACAGAAGATTGTTAAAACTCAAAAACTTATTTAAATTTATGTGGCTTGCAGATAGAGTATATAATAAATTAAATTAAGTAAAAGTAAATTATTTTATTATTCAAAGTGTAGTGTATTTGGTAAAACGATGGAAAATAGCTAATTTCTGGATTCGATTTTAGCCACCGTGTTTTATAAAAAAATCTATGACTCCGTTTCTATTTATTGTAGAAATAAAATTAACCCAAATTTGGAAAGCTAAATAAATGGGCTTTAAAATAAAACTATAAAAATTGAGAATTTAGGCCCCCAAACCGTCTTTCGAACGTATGAAGATACCTTAAGAGACGATTTATATAAGCTGCAAAAGAACTATTTGGGCACTGTCTCACACTTTTGAACTGTGGTCAGATGCTTCGGGCGACCTATGAGTTCACATCTCCCTCTCCAGGCTTCCACACCATGTATACGAGAGGGCATTTGATCCCGAAAGAATTCAGTTGTCGTCCTCGTCATCTGACCACGGTTCAAAATTACGAGGTTCGTCCCTAAATAGCCTTCGCATTGCTTCAAAACGGGACGTTAATATAACCTAACCTAACCCGAAAGAATTCAATGTGTAACAGGTTCGTTTATACTGAAGATCTTTGGTAGAATCGGGTCTCGAACTGTTGGTCCTCCGGTTACGAAGCTGAAGCTCTGCCACCAAACTACTGCGGCTCTTACGAAGTTTCAAATTATCCACTATTTCTTTCCCACAGAATCCGCAGTAGCTGCAACAAAGTACTAACAAATCTTTCTAATAAAAGCACTGAGAACTTAGATTTGATATCGTTTACTGGACACATTTTTCAAGAATCTGAAATTAGTATAGATGTGCAAAGAAAAAAAAATCATTCTGTTTTTGTGGTTTTATTTTTAACTGAGAGATTATTTCATGTAATTTAAAGGAGGAATCGAAATAGTTCAACTTATATCCGACAGATGGCAGCCTATTGGCCGTATGATCCAAATCTTTTTTAAGATTCTGGGAGATAATCTGTACTAATTTTTCCACGGATATTTACTGAGAGCGTAATCATACAATCACTTTTTTATTCGGTTGTTATTAAAATAATTGACAGCTTATTATAATCGATTTTCTCTTGAAAAATGTTTATTTAAAAGAATTTAATCTGTTTCTCTCTCTATATATAATTTTTTATACAATATATTCATAAAATTTTAGTTCATATCTTTCGCATATATAATACTTTTAATAGCTGTTCTTATTACAATAAACAACACAGGGTAAAATGAGAACTTAAATAAGTTTAAATGTTTATAAAAAATAATGCGCATCACTTATTTTGTGAATTATCATTTTCATATTCGATTTTGTAGTATAACGACAGGACATTTTAATTAGTAAGATTTTAAGATAATTCAGATAAAATTAACAAAATTAAATATTATAAATAAAAATAATTTATTTAGCATATCGTAAGTACCGTAATACCGCAAGTACCGTAACTAATAAGGTTCATCAGCCCCGAATGTTAAGTCAGTATAGCTTTCAAAACAAATATGTTCTAAAAATATCCAGTAAATAAATTATCGAGAAAATATATATCCAGTAAATAAATTATAATGATTATTAGATATTACTTTAGAAAAGAGTAGGCGTTTCATAGTTCCTTTACTATGAATTTTCAGACCTTGTTCTTCGGATAACCAGAGCCAAATTTAGATATTTCTGCGCCTTTGGCCGAAGCATATTCTGCTCTCGCCTCTCAAAAAAGTTGATATATAATTTTCAATTTAATACGCAACAGTTTACTTTTTTGAAACATATAAACTCTTAATACAATCTTTATAATCTTCAAAACACATTAATTTTTTTTTCAAAATTTCATTACTTGAGACTAAACCAAGAGAAATATTCCATCGAATTTATTGAAATGGTCTGCAATACCTACTAGAACTTCTTCGTTCGCGCTTTTATCCCTGAATAGGATCTCATTAAATCTGTTTCAATGCAAAGAAGCGCAGGGTCCACAGAAGACAGAAAATCTATCTCTCAATATATTTAATGTAACGAATGTAAATTTAAAAAATATAATTTTATAGGGTCTTTTCTAAATAATACTAAAAAATATTTGTAAACATTTGCTAGCTACTTCATCTGACGGATGCGCCATAAGCCATGATACAGGATGGCCTTATGGGGAATCTGGCCCCACCGATAACACAAAACATTTAATTTTATATTAGCTTTGCCAATAAGAATAACTAATCAGCTATAAAAAGTTGAAATTACCGGACGCCAAATTCCAGGTTATTACGAATCAACATTCAATTTGGTGGATTCTTAAGTTTGGTTTGGAATTTGCTACCATTACGTACACATTCATTTCATTATTTTTAATACCCATCATCAAGTGAAATCCATTATGGAGTGGTCATGTGTCCCTACAAGTTAACATCTATCAACCAGTATGAAAAAGATAATCAAGAATAATCCTTTCCCCCCTTCCAATTTTGTATTTCTTGTTTGAAAATTATATTGGAATGTTATAGACCGGGTCAAATATTCTCCCGATGGTGTGGCGTGGAAGTTTGGAGAGGTGTGCACTGCCTCAGATGTCATCCTCACCATCTGACCATGATTCAGAATAAAAAAGGCTGTCCCAAAATAGACTTCGTATTGCTTCAAAATAGGACATAAATATAACTAAACTAAACCATCGAATATTGATGGATTAACACAATCGCTGCCACTATTCACGTCTGAGATTCGAACTATCTATCTAATTAGATAATAGGTTCTGGATGCACCAGCGCGTCGCTGGCAGTGAATGTGTTAAGCGTGTAAAGCTGGATTTTCAAGACCATTCCACTCCACGCCATTGACGTGGTGGCACTCCACACAATTCCACTTTTCAACTCATCTATTTAAGTAGGTCATTCTCGAACCATTCCACGCAAACCACAAACCCATCACCTACGAGACATCTGATCCCCTACTGCACCTACTTCTCTCCCCCCTCGCTTTCCAAAAGTGAATCTTCATCAGTTCCGATTTTCTCTAGTGCGAGAGATCTTCCTCCTCCCCTCACATATCTACACCGGTCGCATTTCAGCATTCATGGCCCGGTAATCCAAATGGGTTTCATGTAGGGGAGAGTGGGGTTAAACCGGGTAGCTAAGTTTCGAAGGCCTGTTGGAGCTAAAATATTCGACATAGAGCTTGTCAAATTTTATTAAAATATTCATTGTTTATCGGAGTACAATATATCTTTCCAGAAAAGTCAGTTTCATTATTTTTTATTAATGATTTTTTTATTAAAAAAGTCAAACTACCCAACCGGGTACAGATGTTAACATTATAGAAAATTAGGAAAACTCGATTTTCAGTGGATAAGTTGCAATCATTTTTATTTTATATGACAATTTAAAAATATTAGTTACAAAATTTACATGTAAAGCAGATGTCTTCTTCTCCGTGCAACTGCAGCTTTCGTGGGCACAGCTAAGATAGCTTTCACATTGGATTGACCCTTCTTCTTCATTTAAATTAGAAAATACATCATAAAAATATAAACAATCAAAATCTGATGTGTTTTTATCGTCTTAATCGGAGGAATCATCAGTACTGATTGTCCCGGTCTTACGCCACTTGGAGTACCCGGTTTTACCCCGATTGCAGAGGTTATAAAAAACGATATGGAACCGTGCAATTATTGGGGTAAATCCTTATTGTTTGATAGAGTATGTACCCTTAGTAAATTTATAACAAGCTGGACTAAATACAGTTTTCATAACTGCAATGATTTTTAAGTAAGGATATCCTAAAGTCAAACAAACATTAGAGAGTTGACGTCTTAAAAAAAATACACCTTCACAGATACAGCGCATTCAACAGCTACAACACGCCGCTATGACTGTTCCTTTTTTTGACTAGTAGAATGTAATTCAGTAACTATCTGCTAGATAGGAAAAATAATAGCGAAAGAATCAAGGGTATGTCGTGTAATTATCTTTAATTAATTTAATTCAATTAATCTCAGAATAGCTGCAGGTTCATTGTCAGAATCTAATACATATAATATAAATCAAGTTACAAATCTGGTAAGTCAAAAGAGGCCAAAAGTAAGTAAATCCAAATCAAGATAAATTAATTTGCCTAGCTTAGTAGTAAGTGCACTAGACTAAAATTGCATCAGATTAAATTTCGATCATTATGAAAATGCACTAATCTTTAATACATTTGATTACAGATTCCTGACAAAGGATCTTGCAACTAGGATCTAGTCAATTTTGATGGTATAATGAGCATAACTAAGAAATATTGTAAACCGCGTTGTGTTCAAAATAGTTAACTAATAACCCCAGGTAAGCATTACACTGACATAGATAAATAAATAGCACCAGACCTGGAAAACCTTTTAGGACACATTGTGAGAGAAAACATATCCATGAATAAATGACAGAAACTGTAATGTTAAATTAAATGCAGTTTATTTATGAATTGAAAAATAAAAAAAATTGTGGTGGTTAACATGTTATGAATGTGCACAATTATTGATGCTCTTGAATAAAATACACACATTTGCAGGATCACAAACACTTAACACATTACTCAGGTTAAACAAAGTTGGGGCCCCCTAACAAGTGTAAATCACTGACACAAGTAATGTATTGTAAAAATCAACCAATATTTTATCACATGAGAATAAAATGGTAAACAGAAAATATAAAAAGAAAATCATGAAGTTCACAACCTGAAATTGCTAATGCTATGTTGCAAAATTATTCCTTTAGAAATTTTACTATCATCACAAATTTAACAACTTGATGCAGTGATACCAATACTATGACTTCAATTAAACTAAATAAAAACCCTGACGTCCCTAGTTAAAGATTGTGCTGGTAGACTAAAAATTTTATCTTTCATAGATGCCACAATTAGGAAACCTGTATAGAGATATTTAGAGATGATATCTATTAAAGTTAAACACATAATTTATAAAATTTACCCTGCATACAAAATTCACACCAGCATTTCTTAAATTTGTTTTTACTCATAAAAAAATAAAACTTCCAGAGCTTAGAAACATTGATAATTCAATATGATTTTCACGAATCCTCAATTTAATCTATTCCCTATTTTTATCAAAATCTCTCTTAAGTTATCTATTTGCACAACTTAATTCTAAACATACAAGGCTGAAAGATATGTTGGTGGTACTATAAATTCTCAAAATTGAAATTTTCAAATTAAAATTTTCAAATCGAACGTATAACTTATCTGATATCATTCAAGTAGGCATCTGGGCTGGGGCCTGGGTCCGTGGCACACACAAGAGCTGAATCGGTTTGGCAAGAGTCTCACTCTGTGTTTTCATCAGGCATCTCCTTGGTTAATTTTCGAAGCACTAGGTCTTGTTGCAGTCTGCACACTACAGCAGGCGGTTCAGCAGGTCATTCATGGCATCGTCTACTGGTCCTTCATTTGTTGGGCTCCAGGTCAATCACTCTGTTACACATTCAACCAGGCAAGGACAGATGTCCGGAAAAATCTACAGCCGGGAACTTGCTTGGCTATTCAGAGTGCCGCATGCACCGTTTGACGAGATATCCCATCCTAGTCATCGTCGCACCGCGCCCAGGTAAAGGGCCTAAGCCGTAGCCGCTCTTGAAAAGTTTTGCTTTGCAATTATTGCATCGTTGTGAGCAAACAGCTTACGCTGCCGACATCTCTCCGGAAATTATCAAAAGATTGTTCTTAGGGCCTCTCAATCCCCTCTTTTTACAAGTCCGCTAATGGCTGCCCTCACCGACGCTGACGATCAGAGATCCCTCTTTATAAAAAGGTTCATTGCCAGATCTCTGCGCCCCCCCCAAAAAAAAATCAAAACGTCATATTCTTCGCTTATTCTTCTTTGTCACTCAGACTCGAACTGTCTCTGTCTCTCCGAGTCTCTGTCTCCGAGTCCCCTTCTTCAATTTTCCCGCTCCATTCTTATTAAAAAAATATGCAGTGTTGCCAAACCGTTCCTTTATTGCTCTAATCCTGTGCCAAAATACCAAGCTTTTTCAATGAGCAAGGCAGAGACTGAAATTAATTTATTGCGCCAAGACTGATTAGTAACTTCTCAGACTCTCGCCAAGCAATCCAGCAACCCATTGTGCACGCCCCTAAGATCTGTCGTTAGCCAATTGGGAAACTTTGACACTTCTGACTGGACAGTAGAGATTATCAAAGGTTTGAAGGGAGAGGCATGAGTCCTAACTGCCCCAAGGGATAATTTATCAATTTAGACAGGTCCGACTGAGAATCATTGTGAGGATAAGACTGTCTGTCGCGCCTGGATTGTAAAATTTGGAAAGTGATGTGCACGCTTATTGTCACAAAGCCATAAACGGCGGAAGTGACCAACAAGACAGTGAATCCTTTGCTACAAAAGAGCCGAAGCCTAAGGAACTTTTTTCAATTTCAGGGCTCAGCGGGGTTCGAGAAAGTACATTTTGTTGAAAGTTGGATTTTCAAACGAGTTAGTCTATTACGGGTGATTCAATCTTGCACTTGCATTTCTCTTGAAAGGGGGAAATATACAAAAGTAAAAGTGGAAAGAAAAAGGTTGGGTTCTACTAGGGGGTTGTTAGAGTAAAAGAAAAGCTTGCTGTCCAGAATTCAGAAAGTGCAAAGGAAAAAAAAACATTTTGTGCATTTAATCAATGAATTAAAACAATGAATTAAAATTTATGTGTCTCAACGTAATTAAAGGAAATAATTTGCCGAAATGAAATAATAATTAAAATAATCAACACCACAGGTACCCGATTTTACCCCACCACACTGTTTTACCCCACTCTCCCCTACAGTTGGATTTTCAAACTTTCGACCACACCACGCCAATTCTCGTCGGATTTTCTCATTGAAGACCGGTTTTGGCGCGATGCGACCGAATTTGCGCGGCTTGGAGCGATCCTGAATGTCTAGTTTAATAGATACTTAATAAACAGGCGGGGTTTCGGAGCAATTGAGTGCCTCGAGTACGTGATCGTCTGAAACTCTGCCACCAGGATATCCGCTCCTCCCCTTGTCATGGACGTTTAGAAATGGGAATTGGTTCATCATCCCTGAATCCCCGATACCTATGACTACTAGAGTTATCTCATCGGTTTTAAATGGACATAGAGGTGGATAAAGCACGAACACCAGAGCCAGCGCCCCCCACAACCAAAAGTCCGAACCACTTCATTGAAAAACAAAATTTACAAAACAATTTACAATTTCCAGAAATGTACAAAATTGAAAATGAAAAATATAAAAAATAAATGAATAATAAAATAAACTTAAACACACTCAAAACAAAACAAAAAAAAAACTATACATAAAAGCAGTTCAAGCATTTCTATCGGTTCAAGATGTTTCACAATATCATTGAAAAAAAACAAGTGTTCAGTGAATAAAAAATATTTTTTTCACTATGCAGACTGAAACTCATCATCATCGTAATCATATAATCGTCATTATATAATCATCATAATAATATAATAACCAATAATCACCAACATATAATTATTATAATAATCATTATCATCATATAATTATTACAATAATATCATCATCATCATATAATTATTACAATAATTATATAATTATTACAATTATTACAATAATTATCATCATATAATCGTCATCTGACCACGGTCATAAATTCCGCTGTTCATTCTTTTGTAACTTTAGAGTAGTTTTAAATACAGAAGTTGATTTAAAATATTTAAATCTGTGAATGATATGCAAAATATATATAGAATAAAATAAAATGAATTAAAAAGTAATTAACAATTATAACAAATTAAAAAAATGTTACAAAATTAAACAATGTTTCAGTAACGCGCAATATACCGCTGCATACAGAAAACAAAGGAAGACAAAAAAACATTCAAAGGAAGTAAAAAGACAAAGAAAATCTATCCGATAAAACTGAAGTAAACAAACAAAGAATCCATTGCAGCCTTCTTTTTTCAAGGGCTACAGGCTTTACGAAATAGATTCAAAAGACTTGGGATATTTTTCTGTAAGAAGCTTGACTTTCGTCCAACAGAGCTTCTCGTAGCCCGAAAGACCCCAAGTGAATACGAGTTAGAAAAGGAATTCACAAAGGAATTTTTTAAACAACAAACAAACACTATGTCGCCAATAATTAATTTAAAAAACTGTTTAAAGGAAATTACTAGCCATCGGGCACAGTATGCCGTCATAATATCAAATCAATAATAAATTAACGAACCTTGACTCACACTAGCGATGAAGAAAAACAAAATGTCCCTACTTAAGCAAGAAGAATAAGTTTCCCGCCCAAGATTTCCATTCGTAATGAAAACGATCAAAGAATCTGGCGCCATCTATTGAGCGTAAAGAAACACACAAAATAGAGGAAACTCAAAATTCAGAGAATAAATCAATAGCAAATTCAAAAGAGCTCTCAAAATCTATCAATGCCATTATAATAATGGCAAATGTGATACAGGGTGTTCAGGAAACGACCTTTAAGGGGAATACAGAAACAAATAATCTTTGCAATAAAAAATGGGCTCGGAAACGTAAAGGGTTGCGCTTCAGAGGGCTCTTTATTATTGAATTAAGTAAAAGAAAAGGATACACCAGACGAAATGTACAACACTGATTGGGTGTTGAATATAACAGCTCAATCGCATGAATAACAACATTGCAAGTCGTGCGCATCATGGCAGATAGGATGGTAAAAAGGATGCAGTATCAACAACAAACCTTTGGAATACTTTACTTAATACTTTCTTTTCCTAATGTGTATTATAGATTTAATTATATTGACAGGTTTTCGCTATGTAAATTTTATAAGACTTTTAACAGAATCTCTGGTGAACTGGACATTTATCATATGTCTCCTACTGTTTTTAAATCGAATTGTTTTCAACTTTTAAATATATGAACTGATTTCTTTTTCTTTTCTTACGCTTGACTATACATATTAAGATTTTTATACGTTGATCTAGTGTTTGTGTGTGTTTCACTCTTTGACCCTTGCTTTTTAATGGTTTTTTGATTTGGTGTTCTAATTTTTTTAAATGTGTAAATTTTTTTATATAATTTTAATGTGACGGTGTGTGGCAAGGACTTTCAGGGACTCAGTGTGTTTTTGGCGCTTTTGTAATTGCGTGTTTTCATTTTAAAACATTTATGTGTTTACATTTTTATAATTAATGTGGTTTTGAGCTTTGAACTGTTGTATTCTCTGCAGCTAATTTTTTTGTGTTTTAATTCACTTTGTGGCTTGTGTTTTTTGTATGTTTTTGATCATGCACTTTGTAAATGGAGTCATCTCTGTAGTGTGCTTTCTTTGAATAAATAAATAAATACTTAAAGTAAGTGTTCAAAGGCCTTGCCGTTTGAGGTGATACAGACATCGAATGTTGTCATTTATACAGTTGAGTTATTGCTCAACTGTAAATTTGTATATTTATATTATTTTATTATTTATATTATTTTATTATTTATATTATTTTATTAGTATATTTATATTATTTATATATTTCGTCTGAGATATTAATTCCTTTTACTTAATTCACTGAGAAGGAGCCCTCTGCTGCATTTCCGACCCCGTATTCTATTGCAATAATGGCTTGTTCCTGCATGCCTGACCTACCCTTGAAGTTTCTAAACGTCCTTACTGTAAATCCTGCACATCGGTAGTTCAGGAAGCAAGAATGTCAAAGAAAATTGCTTTTATTGCGCAGAGATGGATGCTCGGTAATGCTAAATCTAAAACTTTCTTTGTAAGAATGCCTATTGTGTTGTATATTGGTTTTGCACTTTTTTATTTCGTTAAATTTAAGAAATTTGTATGCTAATTAAGGAACGGAAAAGACATACCCGTGTTCTAAACAAAATTCTTACTTGTTTCTGCGATTGAGGTTAAATATTTGGAGTTACGAACAAAAGTTGAAATAGATTTTTTGTTACCACATAAACAATCAGATAGTGTCAAGCTTGTTTGCATATGAAAAATGAGCCAATCTACTTATACTATTCGTGTTCTTGAGAATAGAGCCTTCTGGACAAGCCAGTTGGGAGGGAGCCAAAATCAGAACTTTGATAAATTGGTAATGCCAGTCTTTTAAATGATAAGTGGAGAATTACAGCACAATGGAAAATAGGACAGCAACTTATGCCGATATATTCAGTAGAGAGAGCGGAAAAACATCGGCAATGTTCTCCCCTCGCTTTTCGAGTAACTTCTCTACTAATAATAAAGGAGAATGTGTGTGTGTGTGTTGGCGCTCTACAGGGCAGACCGCTGGACTGAGAACTACGAAATTTGGCACGAACATTCTTTGGAGGATGAGAATGTGCACCTCGAAGCCGGTTTTTGGAAATTTTGATTATAATTTTAATTAATTAAAAAATAAGCGAAATTTTGGCGTTTTTCCTTAATAACTTTCGAAAATATTACAGCACAAAAATCATTTTTACACCATCTGAAAACGCAAAATATTATTTTTTCAATGATCTCAATTAAGTTGCCGTAGTTTTTTTCTTTAATCTTAATTACCTTTTAAAAATATTTCTTGGCATAATTTACATCAATACATTTCCATTGTTGCAACGCAATTCAAACCTTTTTCATTGTTTAAATAAACATTTATTTGAATGTTTATTTTTCATTGTTGAAAGCTAAAATATCTTAATGTTTAATGATATGTTTTAATCAGCATAATTTCAGACAGCTAATATGCTGGTGGACGTAAAATGTGCCGCGACATTTTAAAGCTAAAATCAAATGTATATTATGCAAGAGGAATAAGAGAGTGAAGTTGATGACGACAACGGGATATTGTATGCTACATGACACAGACAGTTACTCGACTCCATTAGGAACGTTCATGCAGACAACTAACAGAATAGGTGCAAGGCTATTGAAAGAACATGGGTTAAATATCTATCAAAATTTGAAATTTAAAATTACTTTGTTAATTGAACCCATGAATATCAACTTATACATAAGAGATTCAGTTGAAATTATATTCCCGGCGAACAAGCTGGTCTCCAAAAGCGGCTAGTTCTACATAAGTCTGCATATGCAACCAAATATTTTCGATTGGCAATCACGAAAAAAAAACTCTAACAATCATTCAAAATTACCATTTCTACTGACGGTTTGCCATTGTTTTTTTATTTATTTACGTAACTCTGAAAGTATCTGGATATGGCTTAAACTATTATCCGAAGAAGACGAATTTTAATCTATCTTAAAATTAAAAAAAATGTATTTTATATAATATTTTTGTTGTCAACATCCCTTTTCCTCAACTAAGACATAACCTAGAACGATAAATAATGTATCAGTGGATGGCACATTTTACTGACTTCTGACATAGCATACTCAATTTACGTTAAAACATTTTGTTTGTTTAAAATTTAATTTAAAAGAAAAATTAAGACATCATAGACAATCCTCAACCTATCAATAAATGAACCTAAGGATTCGAGTGAGCATCGCCAAGGCGTACTTTCTGAATGTTATTTAGTAGTACCTTTTCAGACCAAAGAGAACTTTCGTCTACGTGAGTTGAACATGGCAATTACGCAGTCCGTATTGCCTGTTTATAATATTTGCAAAATGAATATTAATAATAAAATCTACTAAGTTGTACTTTTTATAAATACCATAGACAGCATGGCTTGCGCATTGATCTCACACCATTTTTTTCTATTTACAAAAACTTATCTGTATAATTATGCACCCATTTTAGGAGTCACTAAATTTAACAACACTTTTGCATCCATCATCGGAAACTACAAACAAAAAATTCAAGATGATTGCATTATGACATCACTATGGCAAAATTTATTAAATGTTGTATCTAATTATAACAACCCTGTATTATAAATCTGATTAAAGTTCAAGTTCAGAGCATTTTATAAGCGCGTCGCGCAATTATGATTTATGTTTTGACCTTTTTTAAATTCTTCGTTTTTGTTTTGAACTTTTTTTAATTCGTTCGTTTCTGAAATTCGTTTTTTTAATTTGTTTTCTTAAAATAAGAAAACTAATAAAAGAATGTTTATAAACTTCCCATTTGTATTATCTACTATACCACCATAGCGAACTCACTTTGAATATCAACCTCAAAAAGAGAATTTAAATAAAAGTCACTCCATATCTATGCTTCCTTATAGAATACGAAGACACGTCGATCTGTGCCAGGAAGTGCATAGATTTCGTCGCAATACCTTTACCAAAGGGATTGTCCTCACGGCCGTGAGGACAATCCCTTTTAAAAATAGCCCGACTCAGAGAAATGTTCCTGGGGCCCCAAAATGAGATGTCATGATTCTTCGCAAAAGGCATGCATCAAAGGGAAAAATATCTCTTTTCATCTTGAGTGCTTGACAGTATCTTGGAAGGCTCTCTCAGTGTACCACCACGCCCATATTGAGAAATAGTCTTGCCTGCAAAAATAGATATCGGAGTATGTCTCACCTGCCATACTTTGAAAACTACTCTCTCTCTCTAGTTTCTTTTTCTGGGACATATCCAGATTTACCTTCCAAATAAATCGATGGCCCCTAAGTGTCGTGGTTTATGAATGGTAACAATCGCGATGTGAAAATCTCAACGATTTTCATTTTGGAGATTTAAAATTACGTGTAAATTCATTTTGTTATTATGACAAAAAGGAAAGTTTTCTATTATTTTACTTAAATTTTCCTTTTTTCCCCTTTTGAGTGCTTGTTTAGTTCTTCAGAAATTCAATTAAACAGTCAATAACTATTCAAGAATAAAACTGTAACATCCTACACTGATGTTAATCAGAAACTTCGTCCAAGAAAATTGTATGTTCTATTTAATAAAAATGAAAAATGTTTTTAAAGATCGCGATGTAAAGACTAGAACGACGTTCAGTTGAGTGATTTGAAATTACGTATAAATTCGTTTTTCATTTTGATAAAATGAAAAATCTTAAATTATTATACTTAGTAGAGTTTAAATCTTATTTTTCTCTCCTTTTGAGTGATTGTTTAGTTTTTGAGAAATAGAATAAAACATTCAGTAGCTCTTCACGAATTAAAGTATAACATTCATGAGAGGTGTCATACACTAATGTTACTCAGGAACTTCGTCCAAGAAAATTGCATGTTCTATTTATTAATAAAAATAAAAAAGTTTATAAAAACATGCTTTTATTAGTGTAGTAAAAAGTAAAAGTAATGTTTTTATACATTTTTTTATCAAAACTATGGATGCAAAAATTAAAAATCGTATAAACATGAGACGCTGAAAATACTCTAAGCAAATTAATTAGAATATATTTTATTTTTTGTTTAATTTTTAGGAATATTTTTTCCTATGATATTCATTGTGACTTGATTTATTTATGCTGTTATTTTCAGCGCATCACGATTTTACGATTTTTTTGGCGTTCATATTTTTGATAAAAAATATTTTCTACATATTAATATTATGATAAAAAATGTTTTTAAAAACATTTTATTTTATTGTTTTCCATTTTTAATTTTTTCAATATAGTTGAAAATTAATTATTATACAAATTATGGAATCTTAAAATTAATTTTTTTCTATTGTGCGGAAGTGGTGAGAGTTACGACTGGAAATTTTCGGTTCATGCTTGAAAAGATTCAAGGTAAATATCTGCCAAGCGTTTTACTCTGCGCGTTTTAGCGTTGAGGGTAGGGCTCTTGTTCCGATATTTTTGGATCACCCCTCATATTTATCTATCATTTCATATATTTGTAACATTATTCCGAGGGTGAAGTGTGTAAATTCATATCCAAAGATGACAGCATTTGTTGATGAACGAAGAACAGTATATTTCATTTTTTAATTGTTATGTTTCAGATAATTTTTGGCAATTTTGAGATATATCAAGCCAGGACGAAAGTAGAGAGAGACACACAAAGATCAAGTCACCGGAGGCGTTTTAAACAAAGAAGGGAATTGATTGCAACGTATCCGAACTATATATACTATGTTGTGTAAACGGGAAAATCCCCTGAAAGCTTTAGAGTCGGTTGAATCTGGACTTCTGCAAGTTACAATGACAATTATTCTTATATTAGAATTTAAGTAGAAATAATAAGTTATTAATTAAAGTTAGGAAGCGTTTTTTAAAAATAGGAAAATTTGAAATCATTACATATTTATATACAGGGTGAGTTTGACCTATTCTTCCAAACGAAAAAGCATGATAGAAGAGCCCATGGGGATCATAAGATACTATAGCAACCCTGTCCAACGCTATTGGTTTCCAAGCTATGGCGGATACAATGATTTTGTTAAAAATAGTGAAAAAAAACCAATTTTTAAAGTTTTTGGCAGATATACACGCAAAATAAGCACATATTCTGAATGAGCAATTAATATTTTTTTATGATGACATCATTTTCAACAAAATACCTGTATTTAAAGCAGAGTTACAATTGCCGAAACATTGGTGAAATGCAAAATCGAATTGTCGCCAAACGCTTTAATATTGAATACCGCAAACACCGTTCAAGCTAAAATCTGTCAGATTTACCAAACACTTGTCCATTCTATCAGCTTTCGGATGAGCCTACCAGAAACCATATCAGTGTTTTATTCCAGGAGAAATTTAGTCTTTCGTTGGCAATACATCACCGAAATCGGTGTTCGTCGAAATATACCTTCGACATAAAGTCGCCAAGCGAAACGATGGTGGATAAATAGAATGCATGCAATTCCGCCGTTATGAACTCTTTCGGATATTCAAATGTGTTCCAACTTACCTGTATCACTGTAACAGAAAAAAAATCACTCATATCAATTTATCGCCTGTATACAATATATGCTTCACATATATTGGTATGCAAAATTTTTTCTGTTACAGAGATGACAACAGGAAAAAATTAATTCATTTTTCTTCTTCTTTTTGACTTCACTTTTAGTTATATACCTACCATATCTAAAAAGAAATATTCAGATTCTTTTAATAGTATTCAGAACAATTCCTTTTTCACAAAAATCTGCATATTATAATGTAGCAAATTCCTAAAAAGTTTCCGCCATTGCCAAACGCTGAACAGTTTTTCAAAACGGCACTGAAAGTAGTTTTTGATAATTCCGCAATATTTCCTATCACATTAAACACTTATGTGACAAATTCTAGCAAACCCATTCATCGCCAATTCCTTGCTCTACGCACTTCCAGTTGAAACGAAGCCAATTAATGCGATATTTAAAGGAAGTTCTCGATAACTCGAGTTGCTAATGGACGTCTTATGCATATGCGATGACCCTAATAATCTTGAGTCCACTCCAATTGGAATGTCCCATCTAATGGAGAGTGTGCATGTCTGGCACATCCTACCCCTTCTGCAGACTGGAACAGTTATTAGACCCCTGTTCCAATGAATGGGAGGAAGATCCACGAAGATCCTCCTCATTGCAGCGCGTTAGTCACAATGGCATCTAGTTTAAACAGCGAAAGGTGAAATTGAGTTAAAATGTGTTCATGAGAAGTGCTGTATCAACTGGGAGCTGAGTTTGTTGGATCTGTTGAATGTTTTATTTCCAAACTAGTGAGAGGCTAAGAAGTTTCTCCTGAATAAAGATGCAAATGAGTTTCAAATCTGTTCCTAAAAAATGCTGTTTCAGGCTCTAGAACTGCTCAGATAATAAGTTTAATGAATTTTAAGCAATAATATTAGTCTATTTTTGTTGTATAATATTTATTTTTGAATATTTAAAGTTATATAAGAGTAAAAGATTCGTGAAAGCTGCCTACAGTTGGTGGTGTGTTTCTTAGTTCCCCTCCTTAAATATTTTACACTTGCACCTGTTTAGTTAAAAGGCAGATCCCAATAATCAAAAGAAAAATTAATTTTGAAGTATACAATAAGCAATAATATCAAATTTGTGTCAACGATCAGATTTCTGTCTCCGTTAAATTTCTTCTAAATTCTACCTCATTCATGAATGATTATGCTATCATCATGCGATGATCGAATGATAGATAATAGTGCTCGATGCGAATATATATATATATACTATTAAAATTTAATTGTATGTATGTATATGGATGTGAGGCTATCTTCTCACGAACCGCTGAACGGAGAGGCGCGCCGAAAGTACCAAAAGATGGGAAATAATTCAAGGAATTCATTTTGACCATTTAAATTACGAAATTGTAATTAGTAAAAAAGAATTTTAATTAAAAGTTAATTTATAGCAATACTTTTAATTCTTGCAATTCAATCACCGTTTTCATTGGTTAAACAAATATTTAATTGCGTGTTTCTTTTTCATTGTTGAAAGCTACAACAGTGCAATATGGATCCCTCAACAATTCAACAATGCAATATGGATGGCGTTGTGTGGTTTGAGATTTCATGTATGCAGTGTATCTTGCTTCATGCGTATATAAACTGGAGGCGGGCATATGAAAAAATACGGATCCCGAGCAACACCAGGTTACCTTTTTCCCTCCGTACTAAAGTCAGACAAAAAAAATAATTCCGGAATCGGATAGACCATTCATTTCGCCACGATACGGTATCTTTTTATTCTTTTTTTTTTACAAAACAACAATTTTGTTGTATTTTTTGCGATTTTTTAAAAAAATAAGTCGATTTTGACGCGTTTACGCGGATGGAATGTTTGAACCACTCTTTTCCCCTTAATTATTTAGAAGTGAATTAGAGGGTTTTTCATAGCTGCCGCTTCTTAGAAGTTGTGTTGTTTCTATCTCGCCCAGGATACTTAAATACTTATCTGCTCTTTGTATAAAGATCGCATGCATTTTGCTACTCTTAACCTAGACATATCGAGACACATCGCCAAGTGTCGATGAGTTAGATACATGTCACGAAAGGCTGCACTGTGGAAATTAATTTGTTTGTGTTATTAAAAAAATTAAGTTGCATTTTATGAATATGTAATTAGTAGTTCTTTGAACGGCAGATCTCATGTCCTTATACACCGCCCAAAAATAACCCCTTTAGATTTGTTCTTTATCGCTGTCTTTGAGAGCCCTAACTCGCCACAAACCGCCCGTTCGACAGAAGGCGGACTCGGGCGTTTTGGGCGCCTGGGTGGATTTTTTAGGAAAATTGTAGTTCCTTTCCTTGTTGACAATTGATCGGACAGCCATAGGTGTGGACCCCCCGGAATTTCTGTAAAGAACGTGACGATTCCATTCTGCTTTTGTGAGCGAAAATTCACTCCAGGTTTTGAGGCAATGGAATTCTCATTCTAGCCGGGTTCAGAGAGTTAAAGGTTTATCCAGTTTCTAGAGACATCATTCATTCTGAAGACAATGTTATTTGAAGGGACACCGGTTTCTCACTCAAGGTGGTACCTTCTTTGCCCCTATATATACACTATCTTATAAAGTTACATTTACAATCTTGAAGCAATTAATGCACAATATTGTGAACCTAAATTATGCGCAACTTTTATTAAATGTATTTGCAAAACAAATGCATTAACTTATTAATAAAGTTACATGAAAAATGTATTTGAACAAAGGTGTAGAAAATTGCACACTCGAGAGAGGAGGTAGTCTTCAAATTTTTATAACGTGAACCGTTTGGCTAGAATCGTTGAAAAAATATACTTTCAAGAAAAGAGAAAAACAAGATTAGATGAAATTATACAGGAAAAGGCAACTCTCAACTTGGAACTATGATTCTCTCTCTCTTTTATATACGACGGAAACGTCCTCGTAGAATACAACTGAAATGCAGTTTTTGAAAAATAGCTTTCTTAAATAGCCCAAATTTGTAACTGTAATAATCTGAATTGTATTTTAGAAAATTGTGACTTCTAACGAAAGAAAACGAATACGTACTAAAAAGCCAAGTTCTCACTGAGGCACTGATAAAAAACAGTCAATGAAAGAGAACTAAAAATAAATAAATAAAGAATGCGAAGGCGATCTTCAGTGAGTTTTTTGGGGGGGAGATACGAAAGAAAGAGCATTATTGTTGATCGAGCATCAAATAGAAGCATCCGATAATCCACGTCTGACTTTTTTCAAAGTCAGAAAGGAGAGCTTTTCGCCTTCGACCTTGTCATTTAGTTCTTGCAATTGTAGGGCAACTTAATTGATATTACTGAAAAGATAATTTTCGGAATTTTTAAATGGTATGAAAATCAGTTTCAAGCTATAATATTTTTGGAAGTTATTAAGAAATATTTCACTTAATTTTTAATTAATTAAAATTCTAATTAAAATTTCAAAAAATGGCTCCGTGGGGTGCACATTCCCTACCTCCAAAGTAAGTGTGTGCCGAATTCAGTAGCTCTAGGTCCAGCGGTTTGGCCTGCACAAACACATACACATGCAGACACACAAACACACACACATTCTCCTTTATTATTAGTACCAGCCGCCTTCGGCGACCAGCTTGTGTTCGCCATTAATATAGTTTCAATTTTATCTCTTATGTATAATTTGATATTCATGGTTCCCGTAACAAAGTAATTTTAAATTTCAAATTGCGATAGACAGTTAACTCATGTTCTTTCAGTAGCATCGCACCTGTTCTGTTCGTTGTCTGTAACTGTTTGTGTCATCTAGCAACCCGTTGTCGGCATCAAATTCACTCTCTTATTCCTCTTGCAAAATATGTATTTCAATTTAACTTTAAATGGCTTTGCACATTTTACTTAACGTAGAATGTTATCTTTAATGAAAATATGCTGGTTAAAACACATCATTAAACATTACGATTAGATTTCAACAATCAATTGAACATTATTAATTTACTCCATATCTGGAATAGTCTAGTTGTTATTATTATTCCAAAATAGCTCTAATATCCCAAGCATCTGGTTCTAAAAAGAGATTAAGTGAGCTAAAGGATTCTTTCTTCTTTTAATTCTCTAATCCTGAGGCGATTTTTTCCCTCTATCCCCTTTAAAACCGAAACTTTTTGGGGGATTCGACATGAATTGGACTCTCCCAACCTGGCTGGTTATTTACCATACCACACCACTACCTGCTATAACCTCCCCTTAAAGCGCAAGGAAGTGAGCTGTGATGGGCAAGGATAGATAGACCCCCTATCACGCTTATCTCCTAAGCGATCTCAGAACCTCACCTCCCCTCAAAAGAAACCAACCGCCTCACACCGGCCTTCGTCGCTGTTAAGAGGAAATTTCTAGACCGCCCCGGACCGCCTTGTTCGGTATGAGAGGGTTAAGATATCTTGAGAATCCATTTCGCATTTGGCTCTTTCAGGAACAATAAACTTGTATCGGCATCGTGAAATTGCAGCTCGCTTGTGGAAAATATGTGCGTTAAAATTACGAGATGAAAAGCTTGTAATAAGGAGCGGTTTTTAAAGTCCTGAAGACTATGATTTTTAGTAAATTGCCTGACATGATAAGCAACTGTGAGTTTGCGATTCATTTACACATTACAGAAATGTGTCGAAAGTTTCAGTGATGTTCTTCTCAGAATGGCAGTCTACTAAAATCCTCTCAGTTAAAATCTTAACAATATCCATTTCTTACCACCAAACCCCACAAATATTGAACACTCTGGAAAATATGTCCCACTTTGAAAAAGGACACTCCATAACAAATGTTCATTTATCTGCAGCAGCTTCTCCCTTTAGACTTTTTCCAGTCATAAATAAAGAGGGACAAAAAAAGAGGTTATCTTCTATGATTTTTTTTCTGGACAAAATATTAATGATTTTTATTGTTAAATTATAATATTGTAATGTCTTGGCCTAAGTGTGACCAAATAATTCAAGCTTAGGTTGGCCTAAGTACTTTTATTTCATACAGCAATAATTAAGAGACACTTCTCGCAGAGAATTCTTGATTAAATATGACTATTTACAAAGGAACCAACATAATCATAGTTCTAAAACGTCAAAGTTCCATGAGAATTTAGTCCAGAAAGACTAGTAATTATCGGATGGATAATTTCCACCTATCCACGTGATACCAAACTACGAGACTACCAAGAGTGCCCGCAAGTTCATGAGCTGAGAGTCCGGGGATGCCGATTCCTCGGGGTTGTCTACCAAAGTCCGACTTCAGTCGGGACTTTCAATCCGCTGATCACACAGCTTTCTACGGTACTCCGGAGCCTGAAACTCGTTCGAGACTCCTCAAAAAATTCTCTCCCCCCGTTCTCCTCGAACATCAGTTTTTATTCACTCCTTCAGGGGGTGGATGAAGTGGTGAAGCTCCACCTTTCTTTCCTACATTGGATAATGTACTTTGGTTGACCAACAACTCACCTTCCTAGTGGTCCACCTCTATTCTGGGAAGGTTCTTGAGTTTCGTCACCACCGGCCTATTCAGGAATCACCAAAAGGTACCGCTAATGTGCGCGCTGACAGTGATTTATTCCTCGACATTGTGGCGGCCCTCTGTGTGAAGTCCTTTTCCTTGCGCCCGTCTGGTTAGCAATGTCCAGGTGCAACTCTCCTGCTGTTTATCGCCAATATCAAAAGAGCCGGCACTCTTTTTTCTCATGGGAATTAAGCTCGCGGGAAGGAAAGATTACAATATCAATGCTGTTTGTTTCTCAAAAGGTCACATAAATTGAGATCTCAAAGACACCCCTTGGTGAACATTCAATACAATTTTCAGCAAATATTAAATTTTAAAACAAAGTTGTGTATAGTTTTTTAATTCAAATGAAATCGTTCTGTTTCAGGAATTTATGTAGAGATATTTATAATTTTAGACAAAATTGTGAAGCTTGTTCGTTTCTTATATGGGTAATCTTATACTGTGTATTTGTTGTAGCAAAATTAATTCATCGCTATTTAACCATATAAAGTTTTTCAGACACTAGGAATCGAATCTAGACCTCCATGATGATAGACAGGTAGCCTAATCATTAAACAATATTGACATTATTAATCGAACCGAAACAGATCTTAATTTTAGCCAAACTAAAATACACCTAATAAATTCTTGCGTCAATTTCAAAACCAGAAACTTGGAGGATTTCCTTAAAGTTGCCAGAAAATTTTTAACGTAAGTTATTGGACAACAATAAAGAAATTCTCAATGAAGTATATCACCAATTTATCTTTTTTCTACAATAAGAAAATGAAGAAACATCGTTAAATGCTTAGAATCGGTTAATGGTAGTAATTTGATTGTATTTAACAGAGACAAAATTAAAATGGTCACTTAAATACTATCCATTAAATTTGGAACACCCGGTTTTTGAAACTAAGTTTAAATAAGTTTTTAACTAAGATGGTAATAAAGTAAGATGGTAATTAACTAAGATGGTAATAATAGTTAAATAAGTTTTTAAACTAAGATGATCATATCGCTCTTTCCAATTTGCACATTTATTTCAACACATCTATAAAGATTGCTGTCGTCGTAAATTCCGCATCTAAAGAACAGAAAATTTTGAACTAGATCAAACAGAATGTCATATTATTGCTAAATCTATATACTAAACATCTGATTTCTTATCCGGGGACACCAACACTTCTAACAGATGGAGCGATTCTACCACCACCTGATGCAGCACTTTACATAAACAATTTATGACTCGCTTTCACCTTTGGATGTTCCAACAAGATCTCAACCGCGACCACACGTTGCATTGAGGAGGGTCTTAACGAAACTCTCTCCATTGATTGGAACCGAAGACTAATTACTGATCCGGTCTGCAGAAGAAGGAGGATGTGCCGGACATGCACGCTCTCCATTAGATGGGCACCCCCAATGGAGAGGGCTGTAGATTATTAGGGTGGTCATCGTATATACATAAGACGCGCATTAGGAGCCCGGGTTATCGGGAGCTTCCCCTGAATATCGCAGTAATTTGCTTCGACTGAACTGGTAGTGCATGGAGCGAAGAATGGACGATGAATGGATTTGTAGAATTCGAAAGAGACCCTTAAAGAGGAACGAAGCGATGAAGTTAAGAAAGGGGTTGTTCATGCCTTTTAGGAGAATTTAGAATCTTAAATGTGATAATTGGGACTTGCAGAATCAATAAGGGATCAAATTCAGTGATTAGAGGTTTTCTTATTCGATGACGAATAATATGACTAGGTTTGGCTGTACCTCTTTCATGAATAATGTAAAAGTCGAAAAGAACTTAATGAACATATCAATCTGTACCTCAATAGCAATCCGCATTTATAAATTCAGAATATATACTCAAAATTTTTAATCTCCATTTCTTCAACGATTTTCAGTTACCGATAAATACAGAAAATTGTAATAAGGAATTGCAATTAAGACATGACAGAGAGAGAGAGAAAGAAATGACTGAAAGTAGTGAAAAATTGCATGAATTTGGTGACGAATTTGACGAAAGTTTAGCGATTTACAGGAGGATTCGTCTACAAAATGGAAGTGCTTCACTACTATAAAATTATCTCGAAGTGTAATTATATTTCACGGAGATACAATAAATACTTTTAATTGCTGCAATTTTTAGTTTGGAATATAACTGGTTGCAAGTCATTTTTGCTTCTATTGCGGATCTCTTCACGTGCCTTTTAAGGCAGTTTTTATAGGTATTAATTTTCCAAGACAGCCGATCGCGTACACAAAAATGACGTTTTTCGAACATGAGAATAGATAAATTTAAACACCAAAATTTCCTAAATGCACATTAACAAGGTGAAAAACAGTGTTTTGAAAAGTCTTGGCTCAGATGTAACTTCTAGATGTTAGCATTTTTCGGCTTCTCTCGCGATTAGCAGTATTTTTCCTGAATGCTGCTTGTTTTAGTGAATCATTTGTTTGTTTTTGTTAGGATCGATATTTCGGTTCAGATTGTGCAAATTAAAACCTTTTATTTGATAGTCCGCAGAAGCAGTAAGATGTGCCGGACATGCACGCTCACCATTAGGTGGGGCAACCCCAATGGAGAGGACTCAAGATTATTACGGTCATCGCATATACATAAGATGAATATTAGGAGCCCGGGTTACCGGGAACTTTCTCTGAATATGGCATTAATTTGCTTCGACACAAATGGAAGTACGTTGAGCAAGGAATGGACAATTAATGGGTTTGGAAGAATTGGCCAGATGTACTTAAAGTGGAAAGATATGGTGAAGAGAGGTGTTATTTTTTTAAGTCATATTAGGAAACAGGTGATCTGTGGTTTTGGTATTTAGGACCCCTCGGCAGAGTTGATATGAAGACATTTGTTGAATAAAGTGCGTATTTCATATTTGTTGAAATTTAAATACTAATTTAGTTTAGCCTTTTTCTTTTATTATCCCATATCTCTATTTTAGACCATTTCAATGTCCGCTTCGAGGAAGGTTCGCCACTCAATGAGCAATTCTTACTCGAGGCGGCCGTTTATTGGCTTAAAATAAAGAAATTGAAATCTTCATAACTCTGTAATTTTTAGTCTCAGAAGAGAGGAACATTCTTTTTGTTTGAAATGTTTATCTGTCAAGAATATTGTACTAAATATGACCAATAGGTCCGGGGGCACTGTATAAAAATTTAGACTTCGTAATTCTTTCAGCATTACAGTTATTGACTCAAACAACACAAATTGTAATTCTTTACATCATTTGAAGCATTTTTGCAGTTGGAAATATATACTCTAACGGTTTAGAAATTAGCTATTGGATCGTGATCAGAGGGGACACTGTATATTGGTGGATTAATGCCCAACGGTAAACACTTAAGGCTGAGAGACACTAGAAGACAGTAAGTGACATTATATTTAACATGACGGTTGACCTTCTCTCACCAGTGATTCGCTAAGGTTGTCCAGATTAGAATTATAAGTTTGTGAGATAAAGATATGACATTTCTTAAGAATGTGTTTGGTGGTGGTTCTAATTCCAGTTACCATACCAGGCCAAGTTTATGAGTCAAAGACTCATGATAAAGGGAAGTATGGCATTTCCTGTTAGTCAAAGCGACCTTGGAGCCCTTAGGAAGCATCTTATTTATGCAGGTCATTCAAGAGCATGCTACGCAAATCCGACCAATCTATGCCGAAACAGAGCCGTAGAATTACTATTCTTGTTCTCTCTCATTAGAAAACAATATAGCCGTCACACATTGGAAATACAATAGCATAGGGACAGGGCTAGTCTTTAGCCGATTGGAATGATTGTTCCCAATAGGGTCCCGCATCAGAGTACTACAACGAATATACTCTAACTTATTCTAATTGTAATTAAGTATCGTTATAGTTTCAGAGCATTATTCTTAGGATTTTTTTCATGTTTTTAAATATTTGCTTGCAGACCTTGTTGTCCTTATTTTTGTGGCAGACTAATAGTCTCTGAACTTAAGAGCCCTAAAAATGTTCCCTATTGGAATAAAATCCCCGTCGGGGACGGTAAAGAATCGTGTTGCTCGAGGGTTTGGGGGATCACTCCAACTTTTCCAGGAAATGTCGGTAATTGCTGCGATATCAAAGGAGGCGAGTGGAAGGACGGAGACCTCAATACAGTTCCTAGACAACCGTTTGGAACACTAAAACCATAAAATGTTTTGTATAAACACGCAAGTCTTAGGAGGACTGCTGAGGAATTTCTTTCCAAACATTGAAGTCTCGTTCCAGTGAGCATTCGGATTTCGTTCTGCAAAGTCTCACACTGCTCTTTATCTGTCTGATTTTAGATTTTTCATGATGACTGATTCCAGGCCAGGTAAATGATACCATTTTTATTGATTATTTTAATATTCTCCATATTTTTATGGTACATCTTAAACGTTCTTTTTTCTCATTAAATTTTCAAATTTAAAGTGAACTATAAAAAATTTGTACATCTTGAGACTACCTTCAATCATTTCTGACTTTTTCTTCATCTAAAATTTCTAAAATTAGGTCCAATAAGCCCCGATATTTTCATTTATTTTAATTTTTAATATCGTATATGTTAAGAAAGGATTTTTACCTTTTCCTTAAATGATGCAAAAATAAATATCTGAGTCGGAAAAAAACTCGTCGGAAGACTAAACTAGCTTGTTCTGTCCCAAATGTGAATTAATAAATATTCAGTCGACAATAAGTTTGAAAATTTTATTAAGAAATCGTCGGACTTAAGTGGGCGGGTACACAATCTAAGAAACACAGCAGCTTTTTAAGAAGTAAACACTGAATGGGTTCGATAGAATTTTAAATCGACTTAAATATTTATTTCTGATTTAGTAGTTGACATAAACACACCAAAAACGCGAACATTTTGGTACAGTGCAGAACGCAATTCGAAATTTTAAAGATATTTAGGCTGCCCCTAAAACAACCCCTAAATGCTCTGGTGACAAAATCTTCATTGTAAAATGTGAGTTCCTGCGATCCTCCACAACTTATTGTGAACCACTGCATTCAAATTAATATCAAATGTTTCGCATTTTAGAAATCTTGCAATACTTTTGGCCGGTAGTGAACTCATTTTTAGACAAAGCTTTTCAAAATTCAAATTTTTGGATATGTCGAGTTGACTATTCATGAGTTACCAAGCATGATTCAAAAGTCGCTGAAAACGCTCTACAAGGCACACAGTTGGGCCTAAAACTATCAAATTTAACACGTAGTTACTTCTTGGGCAGTTGGTGCTCACTAAGAAAGGATTTTCAAAATTTTGATTAGGCTTTCACTTAATTAAGATTAATTAATATTCTAGCGTTTTTGCCCAATAACTTTGGAGCATATTATCGCAGAAAAACCTTTCTTACACCACTTTAATATTAAAAAAAACATTAGCTTCTTTGTGTGACAATTTTATAAACATACATTTTTTTAAAATTTTAATTATTCTAAAAAATACTTAAACCATATTTTATAACATTTATTATATATATTATTTATTATTATTTATTATATATATTATATAATAATTAATAATTATATTATAATATAATATATAAATAATATTATATTATATACATTATTTATTATATATAACATTTATTATATATATTATTTATTATGGTTAAGTATTTTATAAAAAATACTTAACCATATTTTTCATTGTTTTATTTATTCTACACGCTTTGCTATATTAAAAGCAAAGAATTCTCTTTGTGTGCACGTTATCGTTGCTGTAATTGCGTAAATTTTTAAATATAATATAAAGACTGCCGAACCAAGCCTATAACATTATGCCGCGTTGTTTGAGACACTTTCTTTATATTTATATTCTTATGGTTTGGGATAAATTGGCTAGGAAACACAGCAAACCAAAAATTGTTTCTAATAGGGCCCCGCATTTCTTAAGGCCAGCTCTGAATAGGGAGTTACAGCTATCTGAAGGATGGTAGTCTGGTGCGTGAAGAGTGTAAATCTAACGGCTTAATGACCCCACAGTTATATCTACCCATATATACGCATAAACAAAATCTGGTAGCACAGCGTCTATATAATCTGTAAGAAAAATATTAAGAACATAGCTCAATAGTTTTGTCTTTTTTCAAATAGCATTCATTCAAGTAATGATTTGTGTACTGGACCAAATTTTATTATCAGAACTCTTATATCTTCACAGATTTAAGGGTGGAGACAGAAAGAAGAAAAATAAAACTCACGTTTAAAAACATCGCGAACTCTGAAGAATTTCAAATGAAATGAATTTCGTCGGACAAGATATTACTTTCATCCACAGGATTTAGAAATCTGACATCATTTATATTGATTTATCGCTTCTAAAGGCGGGATATAAAATTTTTAAAACAACTAAATAAATCATTTCGAAACCTGATAAAAACTTTTGACTTAATGGCAATAAAGTAGAGACAAAAGCTTTCCAGTAAAAAAATAAAAAAGAATTTAATAATTCTTTTTGCTACGTTACTATACGGCACTTTAACACTGAAAACTGGATTCTAAATTATGGTGCTTTAATGTTCATTAATTCGAATGAAAGTACAAAAGTAAAGCACTTAAGAATATTGAATTCACCGACTTCGGAGAATTTTAGCCGATGAACAGCTGTCTCATTTAGAGAATTCTGACGCCTTAAATCTCGATCTATCTTTTGTCAATTCCGGAAATATATGTTCAGAAAGAAAAATAACCAAATAAATCCTTCCTTAGTCTGCAAGAAAGCAATTGGACTCGAAGACACTAAAAAGTGAAAAAAAACCTAGATAAATCATTTTGAAATCTGATAAAAACTATTGACTGAACAGCATTCAGGTAGAGAGAAAGGCGTTTTAGCACAAAGATTGGAATCTGACAATTATTTTTGTTATGTTGCGATATTGCACTTTAACCTTTGAAACCTGGATTCTAAATTATGACGCTTTAATGTTCAGTAATACGAATGGAAGCACTTAAGAATATCGAACCCACCGACTTCGAAGAGTTTTAGCCGATGAACAGTTGTCTTCATTTACAGAATTCCGGCGCCTTAAATCTCGATCTATCTTCTGGCAATTCCGGAAATACATGTTGAGAAAGAAAAATAACCAAATAAATCTTTTCTCAGCCTGGAAGAAAACATTTGATTGAATCGCACCACGGCGGGAACAAAAGCCTTTGATTCCAGAAACTGCCACGTTACGACCACTATCCTCAAATGAGAAGAATTTAACGATTCCCTTTGTCCCACCAGGAGGCCATTTCGTTTCTCAAGTGCATTTTTAGTCAGTCTTCTATCTCTACTGTCTTCCATCGATTGCAAAGTGGCGCCGGACCCACAAAGAAGAAATAGAACAAAATCCTCGCTTGATGCTCTTCGTTCCATCGTTCCACAGTCCGATGCTTCTCCCTCCCCCTTGTTCTCCGGCGGGAATTTAAAGGAAGGGATGGGGGATCTTCTATGGGGGGAGGTGGTCGAGGCAGTGCAGTTATTGGGTCTGTCGCTAATCTCTTCTTGCATCGATCCCTCTCTCTGGTGGTGTCTTGCCGTCTCTCTCCCTCTTTCTAAATAACGAAAACGACTGAGGATTTTTATTTGGAAGGATCCACTGTCGTGTTTTCTTCCATTGAGTGCCAGTGTTTAAGTCTGGGATGCAGTGGCATTTTTAATTGGTGTCAGGTGAGGATTTGGTGGCAGGTGTGGGATCCACGAGATAAGATCGATCCTGGTCGGGACTGGGGGACGGGGGAGGAGACGGGTATCCAGTTCTGTCGGAAGCGGGATTTTGCTTTTGTCGAGTGGGATTGAGGCTCGTGTATCAAAGCTGGATTGATTCGGAAGGGGTCGTCGATGATGGAATCGATATCGTTATGTTGAACGTTGTACTATAGATTTATCGCCATTTTAAATTGAAGTGATAGCAATTCCTCTTACCACTCTGTGAAAGTTAATTCTCTTCTAGCAATAAAAGCGAATGTGTGACAATATGTGTGTAGTGGCGTTCTACAGGAGAAACAGTTGGACTTGTATTAACCAAATTTGCACAAAAATACTCTGAAGAATGGAGGTGTGCACCTTGGAGCGTTTTCTTCGAAATTTCAATTAATTAAAATTAAATGATATTTCGGCGTTTTTCCTCAATAACTTTTAAAAATATTATCGCATAAAAAATATTTTTACACCACCTTGTAGTTAAACAAATTATGATTTCAATTATACCAATTTAAATGTTATGCAATTGTTAACAATTATTTTATGCATAATTTGCAACAATGCTTTTTATTGTTGTAGTGAAAAATTCAGACAGTTTTCACTGTTTCTACAAATATTGCTTGCTTGGAAAATTAATTGCTTGTTTTTCTTCCATTGTTAAAAACTAAGAAATGAAGATGCTGCTTAATTTTCATATTCTTTGATAACGTGGGAATGAATTTTTAGTTTATGAGGGCGTTTAATTAATTTTTTTTCCGAATCCATAAGCAAAGTTTAAAAATAGAGTAAATTAGGAATCATATTCAGAGAGTATGCTGAATGTTTATATTCATTATTCATTAATTTTTTATCCGTATGTTTGAATCCAGCTACCAGGCAATTGAATTTCAATTCTTTTCGGTTTTACATCATACTTCGAATCTTAGGCGGGTGAGATAACAGACTCAGCTCCTAAAATAGTGTGTTTAATTTGAGGTTAAGAAATACGTAGTTCAAGGAACCGATAATAGTACATGAAGCACAATGAACATGATAGCTCAAGACTCCTAAAATAATTATCCTCTCATCCAGTGGAAACAAAACATTCAACAGTTGGAGTGATTATACCACCACCTGACGCAGCATTTCGCATAATTATCCAGCATCTGCGCTCGATTATACGCATACCATAGTTTTCCTGACGCTTCTAGAGCCAAACTGGAGATTCAAAGCTCCAAGAAAATTCGCCAAGACGAAAAAAAGTCGCCAAGTTATACGCGCATAACAGAAAAGTAGCCAATATATTACAATGTTCACAATAGTAAGTTCCATGATTTCTCCTCAATTTGTGAATTGACCACGATTTTATCTTCGCTGACTCAAACTATTTTGACGTTGATCTAAACTTTCTCTTGATCGTCTAAGCCCATCTGCTTCATTTCTAACTGATCTCTTTTGGATAATTTCATTCAAAGTTTGCTTATATTGCGAGAAATATTGGGAATTCTTCATCTTAAACTCACATTTTTTTCGAGAAAAGTCATTTTACACCAGAACGAATATAGTAATAGGCAATGTCTGTGATGTTATGCCTAACATGGCTACCAGTTTTTTTGTAAACAAACCGTTCGTTACCATCAGCAAACGAGAAATAAACCTCTTTTCTGTGCCAAGTACTCTGGCGTTATATATATATATATATATATATATATATATATATATATATATATATGATATAAATCTAAATATAACTTGTTATATATGATCTTACATAAACAAAGTAAACAAGACATATCATGAAGCCAATTCTATATATATATATATACAATAATCTCACTTAATTTTATTCCAAATTCTAATATTATTTATTTTAAAATCTTAATGTATTCCAAAATCACTTTTCTAAAACTACAGTTTCGTTCTTTTCCCGCGCTGGAGGTATATTAAATCTCTCATTTTGGCATATTTATTTCTAAAAGAATATTTAATCGCTTTCACGTGCCCACAGAAAATCATGACGGCGTCTCTTTGGCACCAGACTTTTTTCCTGAAACGCCTACGTAACTTATTAAAAATACCCAATATTCCCTTCACTTTGATCACGTGTCCATATGTTATTCCCTTATCCGAGAGAATACAGGGATTTTTCTGTGTACTCTCGTTTGTAACCTAAACGGAGATGCACGTATATATCCACCACTCTCCTATTGATAATAAAAATAAGAGCTAGTTATTTGCTCGGCCTGTTTATTTTCAACGACTACAACCACGGATACGTTATATCCACGGATATATATATATATATATATATATATATATATATATACGGAACCCGTGGAACCACGGATAAATATATATATATATATAGAGAGAGAGAGAGAGATTTTCACTTTCTGTTGCTTACACATGAACTCAATCGTGACCCACGCGTTGCATTGAGGAGGATCTTTGCGGAACTCTCTCTCATTGATTGGAATTGGAGTCTAATTACACCTTCATACTCGAATAGGAGGAGGATGTGACGGAGATCTATGCTCTCCAATAGATCTCCAGTGCAGAGGACTCAAGATTATTAGGGCCATCGCATATACATTAGACGAACATTAAGAACCCGCGTTATCGGGAACTTCCCCGGAATATTGCATTAATTTGCTTCGACTGAACTGGAAGCACGTGGAGCGATGAATGGGCGATTAATCGCTTTGGTAGAATTCGGCAGATTGTGGAAGGATGTGTTGGAGCTAAGAAAGCGATTGTTTATCTCATTTAGATGAATTGAGAATCAGTGCTTTCGGTAGTCGGGATTTGCAGAGTTGAAAGAGATCAAATTTAGTGAGTATAGGTTTTCTTATTCGGTTACGAATAAATATAATAAAGCAATTATACCAGGTAAGGTTGTGCTTCTTTCGTGAATAAAGTGAAATTTGATTGAAATATAACGGAGATATGATTACAAACTTTGATACCAATGCGTAAATATTAACTCTGATTATAGGAGATTCTCAGTAATCGGAAAATATCAGACCTGAGGACTACGATATTGAAGAAAATGCCGCATTAGAATTGGAGGTTCATTTAGAAAAGGGCATTTTAATAGCAAAACCTATGTTTATTGCGCAAAATATACAAAATTAAACAGAAAATTTTTCTTCATATAATAAAGAATACAGCCTATTGTTTAGGTCGAGTCAAGGTTACTGATATTAGCATGCGTTAGCATTGACTTGTTTTCCCTTTAACACTCCCTCTCTAGACCATCTGAGAACACGGGACTACTGGAGGTGTATTGTCTTTTAATAGAGAGACCACTGTGAATACTCTAAATTTGGGGTCTCAGGAAGGAATTTGATTCACACGCCAAAACGCTACAAAAACGTTGTATAGGAGATCCTCTATATATCGGTAACTACATATGTTAAAAGCATAACTAATGTCTTATTTTAGAGATAAAGGGTAACAACAGGTTACAAAAAAAAATTTGAAAATCGGAAATGAGTCACGCGAGTAAAGTAGTCCTACGCCTTTAACATAAGCTGCTGTTTGAAAAAGACAGCCTCTCGTTATCTTTTATAGTGTTTTTGAGAAATTGATAGTTTAAGGAAACAATATTGAAAAAAAAACATACCATGAAGAACTTTTTTGAGGGCAGATGAAACAATTGTCATTATTTTTTTTCTTACCAATTTTACTATTTATCGCTGATCGCGCGCATTCATACCGAGATATTAACAAAGGCACTAGCAGCAATCGAAGACTAGTTGTTCGCCCGTTATATCTGTGGCTATGCTTGCAACTTGGCGAAATAAAGTGGCGAGGCTGAGGGCCTCTGACAAAGATTTTTTTGCGATATATCTCGAAAATGGAGGGTTGTGGGGGAGCAGGCGACCATAGATGACATATCTAGGAGTCATAAGCTTCCATATGAAATAAAAATTATCGAAATAGGTCCAGTGGTTGGGGCTGGGGAACTGGTCCTTTAGTATGGCTAATTATTTTAAATATATAGATTATTCCTTTTTTAGGAAATGTATTTCAATCTCTAAAACAAACTCTAAAATGCATTATAATAATTTCATGAATATACAGAACTGTCTTAAAATATTTTTGGAGTGAATTAACATTATTTGTTATTTTTTAATAAACATACTTTGATCGACATCATTATTGAAAGTAAGAGCATTTCACTATAGCATGGACAGATTTCTTGAGAGGGCAGAGTTGCTAAAGATAAATGAATTGGAATTTTAGACGAACGCAGGGCTCGAAAAGTCATCATCGCATGCTAGCGTGAAAAGTGGTTGGGGACACTGTCAAGGCTTTTCCGCATATAGAATGTACAGTGTAGTAGCGTTTTTCCGATTTCTCTCGAAAATGGAAGGTGGGGGGGGCAGGCGACTACTGATGACACATATGGGCGTCATAAGTTCCGATATGAAGTGAAAACTGTTGAAATCGGTCCAGTGGTTGGGGCTGAAGTACTGCTCTTCTGGTTTCGCCAATTATTTTGAACATATAAATGGTTCATGTGTGTACTGAAATATGATCCTTTGAAATCTTAACGCTGATTTAGGCTTTGAAAAATAATAGTGTTCCCTAAAGATGAGAGAAAATTCATGAGCTGCATTTCGATATTTCACGTGTTGAACGCTGGATCATCAGGTGCGATTGATTTACTTTTAGACAGGTTTGCACAAATTTAATACTCTTTTTTGACTTTCTCACTTTATTTTCTGTCTTTAGCTATCATTTACTTTATTTATTGTAAACACACTTAACCGTTATCTCGTAGACTTTCAGGCACTTCTAAATTACCTTCTCGGCCGATTTTAAATCGCCGAGTTTTCGAAAGCATCGAGAGCATTATGCTTTCCAACTGGAGTAATTTTCACTTCCTTACTAGTATATGAATTTAATCAACCAACCTATTTATCATATGATTCTTTTTCTTAAACGAACAATCGAATAAAACAAACCCACAAAATTAAAGTTACGCAACTTTTCGCGAAACAACATTTAATAGCCATCTTCATTTATACGAGCAAAAGTATAGTAAAAACAAAAACAACAACAACAAAAAACGGGAAAGATCTCAGCGTGTTTTGAATAGCAACTGATCTCGGGAGTAAAAATTGCTTATTTCAGCAAATCGGTGTATATCGCCAGAGAGAGTCACCACCCAACTCTCTGCATTGTCATTTTTCTCGATGTTGGCTCCACACTGACGGAGAGGAAGTCATCGTTTGACCTTCCCGGCACATCTTGGCGTTATGGTTTGGTTATGAAGATATCAGCAAAAAGCATCACATCAAAACATAAGACATTGCAGAGAGTAGCGGAATTTTGCTTTTAAGGAAACGTAAGGAATATGTATAGAATGGCTTCCCGCTAATGAGGAATTAGTTGATGGGTTATAGAATTCCGTTTTATAAAGCCAACTTAGTCTTATTAGGCTAGGAAGTAATTCGGAAAGCTGATTTGGTTTTTTTTTTACCTAAATATTCTCAATATTTGGAGATCAAGTTTTCTTTTTTTCCCCTGTCGACGAAAAGGAAAGAAATATTGGTTACCAATGTTAGAATGAATTGGTTCATTAAAGACAAATATTTTTCTAAGAAAAATCTATAAATAAACATTGTACAAAGATAAGAAGGGTAACCATTGTTTCAGAATTTAGGGCGCAAAATACCTTTTATAAGTGTCTTAATACCTCATTAATCTTAACTTGCAAGAGTTAGAATAGAAAAACTATTATGATCAAATTTTATATTTTGACGTGATTTAAGTCTCTACTAATAATAAAGGAGAATCTGTGTGTGTCTATATTTTAGCACTTTACTGTGCAGAACAGTGGACTTAGAACTACTAAATTTGGCAGAAATATACTTTAGAAGGTGGGAATGCGTATGTCGGAGCTATTTTTTGAAATTTTTAATGTAATTTTAATTAATTGAACATTAAACGAAATGCCACGTTTATCTCTGATAATTTTAGAAAATATTATAGAAAAAATATTTTACACCATCTGAAAATAAAAAAAATCATCCTTTCTATGATATCAATATTTTTCTGCTTTTAATAAATTTGAAAACTTTTAGGCATATCTTACAGCTCTACTTCCCATTGTTGTAATGAAATTCAAATCATATGGAATGTTGCTACAAAAATTTAATTTTGGGTTTTTTCTTTCATTTTTGATAGCCAATGTAGTAGAGATTATTATATATTATGTATTAAGATTATTTCATATTGAGTAGATTTCTTTTTAAAGCATGCTTATAATAAAACTGGAATTTTTTTTAGTTTTGTGGTAACTACAGATAAAGTTTAACTTTAAAAGTAAGAAATAATGAAACGTTTTGCTGAAATACTTTATTGAGGGTACCACTAATACCAAGACACGCATAAGAGTTGACTGAAATATTTTCGCCAATTTTTCGCCAACCAATAATCTTGGCGTACCAGGTGGTTGCCAAAGGGGGGTAGTATTAAAGAAAAAGAAAAAAAATCGCATATTGAACTGTTATTACTGATAATAAAATTATATCTCAAATGCATCCTTTTCTTTTAAGAATAAATTTAAGACTTTTAGGGCAAAATGTTGAACAGAAGTTATTTACAATGTAATTTATTCCCATATATGAATAAAACATATAAATAGCATATTAAAATGTATAAAATTTCTTGAATACATTTTTTTGTAATTTGAAATTGGATTGATTTTTAATAAAAACCTTCCATATATATTCTACTAATTTGCAAAAAAAAATTTCTGCACATTTTGAGAATTAATTGAATCCTTTTTATACGTGGCTTAACAATTACTGAATCCTTGTTCCTATCAAAAGACTGTGGTTGCATTTCTTTATTTATCTCGCGTTGTTTTAGATATATACCAGAGTGTTCAACATGTATATATCTAAAAAATGATCTACACTGAAATAATGCACCATAAACAGTATGTTTTGGTTTCCAAAATTTCTTACCAAAAAATGTATAAGTAAATATGATCTACATATAAATTATGTATTTCAATTTTACTGTGTTCACAAATGTTTCAAATGCAGTTTCTGGGGTTTTTACTCTCCATCCTATTCTTTCTTCTTTTGTTGTGTATGCAAAATAGCTTCGAAATAAAGATACATGCAACCGGCTACGAAATAATTTATGACATTATAATTAACCTCAATTAATTTCTTTGTTGATGGCTGGCGACTCAAAAAGAATCTTTAAAACTTGGCAAACAAACTCCCTCGTGTTATATCATTACACGCGAAGATGTGCTCGTTCTCATCATCTGAATACAACTCCTACACTTCCGCAATTAAAATAGTTGATTCATAAAAGAGTGGACTCATTTATCTAAAAATACGCTTCCTTCTGCGAAGAAAAAGGGGCTTGGAATGTTTGCTGATGCAAATTAAGGAATCTTCCTTTTCTTGAAAGGCACACGGGTGAGAAATATTAAAATTGCTTCTCTTTGTTCGAATGCGAAAGGAAATGAAAAAAAGTCATAATCTTCTGTTAAATCCTTTTATCTAAGTTAAGACCTCCGGCTCTCAATTTCATCCTGTTATTAAAATATAGTGCCTGCAGTGCATGGTTAGAATTAAATGAAAAAGGGAATTCTTTGTGAAGGTGTGGCTTTGATATGCATATGTGGACTGAAAAAACCCCCCTCAATATTTGTGTTTTAAAAAAGTTGGGAAGAATTAAGCTCATTCTTAAGTTTCGCTTCAAGTGCTTTGAATTTATAGAAAGTGGAATGTGATATGTTTGTAGAAAATATATTTCTGCTATGGGTAACGTTATTTGTAGTAAAATTTTAAAACAAAAAGGTCAAAAGTATGATTAACGAAGGTCAAAAATAAAGTTACTAAACGGATGATGTAAATTTCACAAACTGCAATATGAGGAATTGTATTTTTCCAGTCTAGCTTGATTAGCGTAATTTTAATTCCTTTCTGTAATATTTTAGAGAGCCGAAACAATCTAATTTGAATGAGAAATCATAGATCAGCTGACAGATAATGGAGTCCTTGAGTCAGGGCCGGACAGAGGAGGTTTTGAACGGTGCGAGGGCACAAGGCCCTGCGTTTCTGAGGGCCCCGCGCCGCTGACAGATTTTGCAAAAAGAAAATGAATTGCATTGATTTATTGAACGAAATCAAAATTTGTCATCGAGTTTTGCCTTACAGGACACGATAGTGCTAATATTGTAATATTTATTTAAAAATACTTTATTTCAATTGCATCCAAATTTCGCTTCTGTTCTAAAATTGTATTGACCTTACCAATTACCATCGCATCTGCAGAAAGATCTTTCTCAAGGTTAAAAATAATAAAAAATTACTTGAGATCTAGCATTAGTGAAGAAAGATTGAATTCATTAGCCATTTTATCTATCGAATCCTTTTTACCCAAAAAACTAAATCGAGATGATGTAACGAATTTGCTATCGCACATGTGAAAAAATGAAACAAAAACTCATATTTTGAACTTAATCTAACAACTAGTATACCAAACATGCATTTATTAAGGAATTATGCTTGTTATTTGATTTATTAACGATTTTTTTGTGTGATTGAAATATTAACCTTATAAGAATAATTTAATTATTTATCATTTGCATGTATTCCTTTAGCCATAACAATACCAAATAGCACAGTGCACTAAATAGCAAAAAGCCATAAATTATTTTGGTGTAGGAAATTTGTTTCAAGGCCCCGCGAGTCAACTTTGCACCAGGCCTCGCTTTTGTTCGGGCCGGCTCTGCCTTGAGTGATCACGCGCTCTCCTTCTGGCAAACCACGTGACGCGCGTAAGAGTATCTTTCCGATGAAACGTCATGTTTTTATCGTTAGGAGAAGGCTCGGAGAGTTAAAATGTAAAAGAAGTCTGTGGTTGAGTTTGCGAGTTGACTGCTACGAGGTTTTCCTCGGTAGTAGCAAGGCTGGGCGATGGCACTTATATCTCTTGTATATGAGTGATATCTATTTATCTATCTACGCATTTTTACCATAATGTAAGTGATAAACTATCTAAACTACATAGTATTAATTTCAATTGTGTTCAAACCTTTATCCTATATCCAAATGTAAATATTTATCTCTGTAAATATCTCTCTCACTTATATTTGCTTTAAATAATAAATAAATTTAATAGTTCTTTAACTGAGTTTTTCTTTTAGTCTTGCACCCCCCCCAGATACTAGATTAAATTTGGCTTCAGTTACGAAATAGAAAACATAAATTATAAATTTTGATTTCAGTTCACTTTGGAGATTGGGAACTTCAATCTCCACAAATGTTGGCTTCGGCCGGGATCGAAGGAAGTTAAAACTTTCGATCTCCAGATATATAACCATGTAATTTCATCGTTTCGTCTTCCAGTGATATACTTCAAATGCACCGTAAAATTTTATTTTTCAATCTATTTGTTTCCGCGTGAATCAGAGCTGTATATAGGTTTAAATTAAAAACAACAACTTTACAATGCCAAGCTCCTTTATTTCTCGTAGTTAGTGCATCCGCTTTTTTTTGGGGCTGCAGCGTTAGACAGAATACACTTTGTCACAGCCTTGTAGATGTCGTTACAGGGCGCGTTTATTGGATATGACGTAACACTATTGTGCATGTTGAATGATGAATAAAGGTGACGCTTCATAGCAAAGTCTAAAACAACGCGTAGTTACGTCTGTGACGTAATTGTGACGTCACGTATTCGTTGTTATTCGCTTGTAAAGGAGCACAGTCAGGAAGAAAAATAAAACTATTATCGCGTCACAGATTTAAAATTGCTCCGAACCCACTGTTAATATCTGGAAATCTGCAGGTAATACTGAGCTAAAATTTTCTATCAATCGCCTTTTAATTTAAAGAATTATTGAATTTTAGATAATACGTTCTGATTCGTTGTATTGTGCTCTAAGCTTTGACTACCACGATGTTCATTTTAGCTTGTATTTAACTCCTGTTTCCTTTTATACATACAGTGATACCCCCGGTTTTCGTCGATAATCCGTCCAAAAACGATTGGTGAAATCCGAAACCAACGAAAATCGAGGTATCAATGTATTTTCATTCACCGTTTTAGCTCTGACATTAAAAGATAACACGACATCATGTGTCTTACTCATCTACTTTTGTTTGCTTCATAATAGTTGTCCAGTTTCTCTTTTGCGAATGCCAGAAACGATTACCTTTTTGCTATATATGTTGTATACGTACGATAAACAAAAGAAAGTTTATTAGGAATTACTGAATATATGATAGAAATACGGTCATTAATATGCTATGTTGACTCCTTTTGGCTATTTAGTATACTTTTAATCACTCATTCTTTCGATGAAAGTGATTAGCCGTTTTCGTGGAAATTACGGTTTATAAAGGAAAATTTATCGTAATTACTTGATAATTTATAACAATTGGACATTTTGAGTATTAAATTTAGGACCAACACAATCATGTATTAACAGATATTCGGAAAGTTCGAAGCTTTACTGACAAGTGTCAGAGATATTATATCATAACGTAGAGCAAAACAGCGATTTCCCCACAGCATGGTACAAAAATAGTAACAAATGTAGTGGCTATTCTGACAGAAGGTGTTTGCAGGTTCTCGCTCCTCCCGAGTTAAAATAATAGTGATGCTAATTGGTTAACGGTCCCATTGCTGATGACATGATGTGCTTCTGGAGGGATTTATGTTTGTAATGGGAGCTATTTTGCGCAGATCACTATACCCATATTATTGTTTGTGGAATCTCATATCCATATATTTGCGTCTCATATCCAAGTCATTTTCAACAGATGGAGTTAATCTTTCTCCACCTGACGCAGAACTTTTCATAATCACAATATAACTCAATTTCATCTTCCATTGTTTAAACAAGGTTCGAACAGTGAACCACCCTTTGCCTCACGAGAAGGATATTTACGGATCTCTCAGCCATTTATTGGAATTGGAGCAGGTGATTAGTTGTAGTAATTTGCTTGCATATAAGACAAAACAATTGGTTCGTGAAATATTATATATTTAATTTAGAAAATCCATTATTAACTCAACACTAAAATATAAAAAATCATATCCTTGTTTTCAATTTTCACACTTATCTCAGCAATCAGATATATAGGTTTGCTCTTCTCCCAAATTTTGCATGATTAAAACTTAATTTCTATAAACCGATATAAAGCATCTGTTAGTTACTGCTTAATCCACAAAAGATCTCATCTCTCATCAAGGGAGATGACCACTTCCAACAGATGGAGACATTCTGGCAACCACTTGATGCAGTACTTCGCATAAACAAATTATAACTCAATTTCACCTCCCGCTGTTTAAGCAAGATCTCAGCTGTGACACACACGTTGCGTTGAGGAGGATCTTTGCGGAACTCTCTCCCATTGATTGGAACCGGAGTCTAATTACTTCTCCGGTCTGCAGAAGGAGGAGGATGTGCCGGACATGCACGCTCTCCATTAGATGGGCGCCCCCCAATGGAGAGGACTCAAGATTATTAGGGTCATCGCATATACATAAGACGCGCATTAGGAACCCGGGTTATCGGGAACTTCCCCCGAATATCGCATTAATTTGCTTCGATTGAACTGGCAGCGCGTGGAGCGAAGAATGGACGATTAATAGGTTCGTAGAATTCGAAAGAGACCCTTAAAGAGGAACGAAGCGATGAAGTTAAGAAAGGGGTTGTTCATGCCTTTTAGGAGAATTTAAAATCTTAGTTTTGAAAGTTGGGACCTGCAGAAGAATCATTAATGGATCAAATTTAGTGATTTGAGGTTTACTTATTCGATGATGTTCGTTTGGCTATACCTCTTTCATGAATAATATAAAAGTTGGAAAAAAATTAATGAACATCTAAATATGAACCTTGATAGCAGTCCGTATATATAAATTCAGAATATATACTCAAAATTTCTAATCTTCATTTCCTCAACGATTTTCAATTACCGATAAATACAGAAAATTGTAATAAAGAATGGCTATTAAAACATGAGAGAGAGAGAAAGAAATGACTGAAAGTAGTGAAAAATTGCATGAATTTGGAGACGAATTTGACGAAAGTTTAGCGATTTACAGCAGGATTCGTCTACAAAATGGAAGTGTTTCACTACTATAAAAATATCTCGAAGTGTAATTATATTTCACGGAGATACAATAAATACTTTTAATTGCTGCAATTTCCTTAGCGTATAAAATGTTAAAAGGTAGCAGAAGGAAAGCCTTGACTCTGTTTAGTTTGGAATATAACTGGTTGCGAATAATTTTTGCTTTTATCGCGGATCTCTCGCCACGTTCCTCTCAAGGCATTTTTCATAGGTATAAATTTTCCAAGACAGCCGATCGCATACAGAAAAATGACATTTTCGGAACACGAGAATAGATTACTGTAAACTCCAAAATTTCCTCAATGCACATTACCAATGTGAACAACAGAGTTTTGAAAAGTCTTGGCTCAGATATAACTACGAGATTCATTTTCGGCTTCTCTCGCGATTGGCAGTAGTTTTTCTGAATGGTACTTTTTTTAGTGGATCATTTGTTTGTTCGTGGTGGATTGCTATTTCGGTTGAGATAGTGCAATTGTAAACCTTTTATTTGGATATTTTCACTTTTTTAGCTTTTTTTTCTTATTGTAAATAAACTTTTTCTTTCTTTTTTTCGAAATAGGCTTCCTGCTTAGTTTTTAGTTCTGTCTTTTAGTTTTTTTTCTTCTTAGTTTCTGCTTTTGGACATCACCAAATCTATGAAAAAATTTAACTGCAGTTATTTTTACTCAATTACTGCACTACGAAATTTAGACCTTTCCCTTATATCTATCTACATTACTCTCTTTCCTAAACAAATAAATAAAATGATAAAACAAACCGAACAAATTAAAGTAAAGAAACTTTTCCCAAAGCAACTCTTAATACCAACCTTCATTTTCACAATAAAAGTTACAGCAAAAAACGGCCGATATCTCAACGTGTTTTGAATAGCAAGCGACCTCGTGAGCAAAAATTGCTTATTTCAGCAAATCGGTATATATCGTCGTGGAACGTCACACCCAAGTCCCAGCGGACTCATTCCTCTAGATGTCGGCTCCACACTGATGGAGAGGGGAACCATCGTTTTACGTTCCCGGCACGTCTTGGCCTTATGGCTTGGTTATGAAGATATCGGCAAAAAGCATCACCTCAAAAAATAAGAGACACTGCAGAAAGGAGCGGAATTTAGCTTTTAAGGAAACGCGAAGGATATGTATCGAATGGTTTTCCGCTAACGAAGAATTAGTTGATGGGTTATAGAATCTCATTTTATCAGGCATACTTAGACGTATCAGATCTAGGAAGTATTTAGGAAAGCTGAGGATGTGATTTTTTTGTATAATTTATAATTTGTTTAATGTTTCGGTATTATGTTTTGCTTTAATGCATGGATCTAGTGGAGCTTTATATCGAGAATTTATATTTTGTAATGCGAGTAGTGAGAAAAGGTTTTAAAGGCTGAATGATTGAGAAATTTTTTAAAACTCAGAGCTGGTAATTGTTTCTTTTTATTTTTATTTTAGATTTGTTTAAGGAAACGTTATAAAATATTTGAGTATTGCAAAGAACACTTCTGCTTCACCTGAGGAGTTGCTCCTTCAGCCACGGTAACAAAGATTTTCCGGTCTGCGCAAAGTGTGGAGTAGCGAGTGCGTCCCCAGAGCACATCCTCTCTTGTCTTCGCCTATCTAGGGAGACTTTCGAGACGGATCCTTTGCTTGCTCTCGATTTCTTGAGGGTGGGTGGGCTCATGGATGGTGTCTTGCCGTTAGGCAGAGAGGGATTAGTAACAACAACAACACTTCTGCTTAATGTATCTAGCACGCAGTGTATAATTTTTATTCGAGTCATTCTCCTCGATGTTGGCCACACACTGACGGAGAGGGAATCTTTTGACATTCCCGGCACGTCCTGGCGTTATGGTTTGGTTATGAAGATATCAACAAAAAAGCATCTCCTCAAAAAATAAGAGACATTACACTAGAGAAATTTTGCTTTTAGGGAAACGCATAGGATATGAATGGAATGGTTTCTCGCTAACGAAGAATTAGTTGATGGATGATAGAATCCCATTTTATGAGATGTACTTAGTTCTGTGAGCCTAGAAAGCATTTGGGAGAGCTGACGTGTTATTATTTTGGTATCAAATTATGCTTTAATGTATGGGTATATTATAACTTTATTTTAAGAAATTATGTTGCAGTGAGAAAAGGTTTTAGTTACTGAATGGTTTGAAGAATATTTGAAAAATCTGAAACTTTTTCATGGTGTGCTGCTAATTGTTTCTGAATATTGTTTCTTAATAATTTGCCTAAGAACTGCTCAAAAGTAAAATCCGAAGTTTTGTTAAGAATTTCCCTTATTGCATCTTGGAAGCACTGTATTTTTTTACAAAATGTTCAATTAATAGTTTCCCTTAGTGTATCTTGGAAGCACTGTGTATTTTTTTACAAAATGTTGAATTAATAGCCTTATCTAATTCATAGAAAAGTAAAGAACTGAGATCTGATGATCTTCGTTGGAATTTCGTCCCGTTTTAAAATTATCCGAGAGCTACTGGTATGGTTTTATTATTCGGAGTCGCAGTCAAACATGAAATTTTTCATAAAACCCTTCACTTAAAACCTTCACAGCACACGAATAGAAAAAATATACTATTTGTTTCTGATGTTCAAATGAATCTTTTCATTAAATTCATCTAAAAATCTAGGACTAAAAGTAACGTTCAATTCACTGTAGCTCGGTAATGGTAACATCTAGTTTAAATTTGTTTAGAGTGAATTAAATATTGGAATGAAAGAAAAGAAAACCTTCGGCAGATCTGACGTTACTGAAAAAAATTACATTTCCAATACATATGTTCCGCTTATGAATTAAATTTGAAATTTCCAAGGCAAATTTCTGGAAAAAGTAACTTGTTCTTATATGTGAAGAATTCCATCAATAAAACATAAAGTAACTTGTTCTTATATGTGAAGAATTCTATCAATAAAACATAAAGTAACTTGTTCTTATATGTGAAGAATTCTATCAATAAAACATATAGGTATCACATTGAAATTTTTCCCTTTTCTCTAATAAATATTTACAATAAAAAATTGGATTAATTGTTAATAAAAGTATCTTAAAACGTTCTACTAACTTAAAAATAACGTTTATGTATATGATATCTCATTACCGAATACACTGGATTATAAATGAAATCGGATCCTACATTTTTGGATATACAACGAAATCTGTGTGTAACGATAAACCTGCCCAAAGCGATATTTTCTTTGGTCCCGACCGTATTCCTATTTACTCAATGTTCTTTCAACCTGCCTACAGCGATATTAACTTTTCAGACTCACCTGCCTATAACTATAATTTTATCTCTTTAGAAAAATGGTACTGTACAATCCCGATTTTTTCCCCTTGGACCCTATGGTCAAGAATGTCAGATAACCGGGAAATCGGGGAGAGGGAGCTAGAAACCTGAGCCTATTTTAGCAGGGGGATCCTGGTGGGTGGGGGCTAGCGATTGGAATGTGTACATGTATTTGTTACCTCTGACACCTGGTGGGCACTAATCTATTTATTCGTATTTAGCACTTCTGATTCTGCACACTTGTTCTCTGAAATTCACTTTTGATGTGCCAACATCTTGAATCTGAGATGACGAGGAGTAAAACATTGGAATTTGAAGAAAAACTACAAATAATTTCTGAAATCGATCAAGAAGTAGAGAAAGTTGATGCTGCTAAAAAATACGGGATTTTTCTGTCGACGATAGTTACTTTTTTGAAAAAAAAAGGAAATACATGATGCTGTGGAAAAAAGTAAAGTGGATAGCAAACGAAAACGATTCAAAGGTGCCGTAAGACAACGCTGACAAAGTTTTCCTCTACAATTTTCATTTTGAAGTTCTTAAAAAAGTTTAGATATAAAATCTCGCATCAATATATAAAATTGTATATTTTTATATCAGCTATTATTTGTAAAATGAACCAATAAGTGCAATAAAATATACCAATGTATTAATACATGCACACACAAATAAACATTGGAGGAGCAAATCCTCAAACTGTCCCTATAACGATAACTTGTTTATAACAATACATTTTCTAGGTCCTTACAATATCGTTATAGACAGGTTTTATCGTATATAGTTGATAAAGGCGGAAATGTTCGTATGTATCGAAGAAAAATCAGCGCCAGTTCAGTAAAGTAACCAGAAGCTAGCCTGTTTCTAAACTAAAGTAGAACTTTAAGCGGCGTGACGAAAGTATATAAAAGTTATCACGAAGAAGAAATGTAGTGCTTACAGATTGAATTTAAAAGCAATAGTTTATAAAACTGGATTCCAACTTGAATATTTTTTGCCTCAGAATGAAATAAAATGGTAAAGAATCTTTCATGAGCTTCTATTCTAAGCTTAGAAGATTTCATATGAATAAATACAGCATGTTTTATTCAGAATACACTGCATTTATTCATATTAAATTTAGATTGAATTCTACGTTAGCTCTCGATCAAGCATTTTTTTATTCATAATGAAAAGAATAAAGCAAAGGAATATACGAAAATGATCATATTCCAGAGCATGAAAAACGTGTAAAAATATATTTCAGAAAATGAGAGAGATATTTCACTGTATCAGGCATTTTTAGAATTGAAAATTTTTGTAATTAAAAATCTTTGAATAGATGAAAATGATTATCTTTTTATGGTATCGAAAACATACGCGACGAAGTTAACGGTAAGGTTAGTTTTGTAATACTAATTTTGTTCTGTGGCATTAACTTCTCGTTTTTGTGTAACTCGATAGCTGTTTTGGAACTCCCTTCGTCATTTTCAGCCCTGTTCAAATAACGAGGAAGACAAATGAGCCGGCGCCCCCTCTCCAAACTTCCACACCACATGAGCGGTAGGATGTTTGAGGAAACAAATTTAACATAGTACATCAGCTCCTCATAGGAAATGGAACTTCGGAGAATGTTTAGTTCAAGTAGCATCCCGTTATGAAGCAACACCAGGGCTATTTTGGGACGGACCTCGTAATTTTGAACCTCGGTCAGATGACGAGGACGACACCTAAGCCGACACCCCTATCCAAAATTGCGCACCACACCAGCGGGAGAACGTTTAGTTCCCTACGTATGATTTAGCGTGCAACAGACCCAATACGCGACGGATCTTCAGTGCAATCATGACGAAACTGGAACCCTCCGGTCCCAAAGCCAAGACCTTACCACTAGGCCCCCCGCGGCCCTGGAGCTTTGATGAAATAGGGCTAGACTATTCGACCCTTTCTGAAGGTGAGACCCTACAGCTACTCTATCGGAAAATGATCTTTGGAGATACAAATGTTTATCTTTTTCAAGACTTTAAAAGCAAATCGAAACTTGCGTCTAGCTTTTTACACAGTGTGGTCAACTTGCATATCTATAAGGTACACTATATGCCCAAAAGTATCCGGACACTTGCAGATTTTCACATTCTTTAGAATTTCTCCGGAATGGTTTAACCGACTGCCTTTAAACTTCGGACATGTAAAGAATAGACAATAACTCACATTTTACATTGAAGATTCGGTCCTGAGGGCAATTAGGGGGCCGTCTACAAACTGATGAAGACAAAAACGTTTTTGGCCCACCCCGCTTCACAGAATACTGATAACAAGATGAAACTTTTAAACATGGTAATGTTTAATGTGCATAATATTTACAGGAACTTTTGTAAACTCAGCGCAAATATTTGGGAAGATATAAAGGTTTTCTTAAAAAATCTCAAATTTTCCCACCTGTTTTTTACTTATAACATGCAGAATTTTCTATTATATTATGCGAAACTTACAGAAAAGATGACAATATGTTAGAGAAGCATTTGTGTAAAACTTTGGAAAAGAATTGTTGAATATTACAAGAATTATGAGCATTTTTAGTCAATAGTGTTTTACTGCTCATGCGCGAAACACAGTGTAATTTTTCTTTCACAACTTTAAAGCCAGATATATAGGGCAACTTATATAAAAAAAATTCAGTTCAATATCATTAGTATTCAGAAAGATATCGGCATTACAACGAGCAGAATTTTAGCTCCTGTCGAAGAGAAGCTAAAAGATGAGGGGTAGTACACAAATTAATATTTTTTAAACTTATATCTTTAAATAGTTATATTGAATTGTATGGTGGTTAGAATTTGCTGAATACTCATGAACACATCTAATATTCGTAACGAATAAAAAAATATGTATGTAGAATTATTAAAATATTTTAAGAAAATAAATTAATTAGATAAAAAATCGTTTCGCCATAAAATAAATATATTTAAAAATATCGTTTGGCCTTAAAATTGTAAAAAGTAACTTGTTAATAATCATGTAAATAATATAATTAAAGTAATAAAATTTTTGTTATTTATAGTGCCTAATTAGCTGGAATTTAAGTTATGCACGTAACTGATAAGAGTTCATTAAGACAGGAGCTAAAATTCTGCTCGTTGTAATGCTGATATCTTTCTGAATACTAATGATACTGAGCTGAATTTTTTTATATAAGTTGCCCTATATATCTGGCTTTAAAGTTGTGAAAGAAAAATTACACTGTGTTTCGCGCATGAGCAGTAAAACACTATTGACTAAAAATGCTCATAATTCTTGTAATATTCAACAATTCTTTTCCAAAGTTTTACACAAATGCTTCTCTAACATATTGTCATCTTTTCTGTAAGTTTCGTATAATATAACAGAATACTCTGAATGTTATAAGAAAATAACAAGTGGGAAAATTTGAGATTTTTTAAGAAAAACTTTATATCTTTCCAAATATTTGCGATGAGTTTACAAAAATTCCTGCAAATATTATGCACATTAAATATTACCATTTCTGAAAGTTTCATCTTGTTATCAGTATTCTGTGAAGCAGGGTGGGCCAAAAACGTTTTTGTCTTCATCAGTTTGTAGACGGCCCCCTAATTGCCCTCAGGACCGAATCTTCAATGTAAAATGTGAGTTATTGTCTATTATTTACATGTCCGAAGTTTAAAGGTCGGTTAAACCATTCCGGAGAAATTCTAAAAAATGTGAAAATCTGCAAGTGTCCGGATACTTTTGGGCATATAGTGTATGTTGTATTGTATTAAGAGCCGAAATGTTTTATTTTTTTAGATCTTCTTCTCAACAAATGTCTTATATATGGATGGTTTGTTAAGAAATTATGTATTGCAGTTGTTTCTTTGAGCTTTCAACTGTTTCAAATACAGTTTCCTGTGTTTTTAGCTTTCAACTTATTCTTTCTTTCTTTGTTATGTGTGAAAAATCGCTTCTAAATAATGATTCTTTAACCAGTTTCAAAATAATATAATTGGATTCATTGCTGTGTTAATAACTAACGACATAAAAAAGGATACTTTGAAACTTAGCAAGCCACACGATCAACTTTTTCCATTTTTAAAATCCATTGGAATTTTAAATTCTTATTTAGTACAGTTTTTGCTTTTTTAACCATGATCGTTGCTCTAATATTATTTGTACCAACAACTCCGAGGATAAATCATTTGTGAAAATAATTCTATCTCATTTTCACAAATATTTCATCCTCTGATTGCTTTAGAGCATGGTTTAAGTGTTTTGTTTTATAATGACATAAATATGAAATTTAGTCGATTGCAGTAAAGCCAAAGAATGGCTCTTGCGCCAATTAACCTTAAATTCTTTTTTAGTAGAGTTTTTGCTTTTTTCTTAACTATGATCATTGATCTAATATTATTTGTACCAACATAATAGTATCATTTTCACAAATATTTTATCCTCTGGTTGCTTTAGAGTACTATTTAAATGTATTATTTTATATAGACATAAATATGACATTCAGTCGAGTGCAGTATAGTCAACGAATGGCTCTTGCTCCAATAAACCAAACCAAACTGAAACTTCGCAAACAAACCTCTTCGCTTTATGCCATTATATCTGAACACTTATACGTCCAGAGCATATTAATACCACTCCTACACTTTCGCAATTAAAATAGTCGATTCATTTATCGAAAAACATTCCTCTTGTACTATCCTGGACCTGTCAAGTGCAGTATAGCCAACGAATGGCTCTTGCGCCAATAAACCAAAGTCAAACCAAACTGAAACTTGACAAACCAACCTCTTCGTTTTATGTCATTATATCTGAACAATATACGTCCAGAGTATATGAATACCAATTCTACACTTTCGCAATTAAAATAATCGATTAATATAAGAGTTCGTTCATTTATCGAAAAGCACTCTTTTTGTATGAGCCTGGACCTGGAATATTTGCTGATGCAATTTAAAGAATCTAACTTTTTTTGAAAGGCTGAGAAATATTAAAATGGCTTCGCCTTGTTAGAGAGAGAAAGGATTGAAATAAAAGCATAATCTTCTGTTGAATCCTTTTATCTCAGTTGATACCTCCGGCTCTCAATTTCATCCTGTTATCAAAATCTCGCGCCCGCACTTGCGTGGTTAGACTTTAAAAAAAAGAAAGAGAGAGAGAGAGAGATAAAGGGGATTATTTGCGAAGATGTAGCTTTGCTATGCTTATGTGGATAGAATAAGATATTTCGTGTGTGTGTTTTTATAAAATTTAGAAGAATTAAGTCCATTCTTCAGTTCAAGATTTTTGAACTAATACAGAGGAAAATGTGATGCGGCTAAGAAATATATGTTTTTCATACGATGCTTTAAATTTAAGTTTCCAATATTCCCGTTTAATTTTTTTCTGAACGATGCGATGCAGTCAACCCTCTTTCAACATTAAACTCTCATAACATGGTTGAAATATAATATAGCAAAAAAAAAAAAAAAAAAAATGCGATATCTAAAAAAATTCTCGCGACATGACGGGGAGCAAAAATATTAATTCCATACAATCGGGTGCAAAAATTACCACATCGTTTTTACAGTATTGTGTATTCCACTGGGGACACCGCGAGTACTTGGGTAAGAAGCCGCCAGATATTTAAGCGGGATTTTGCTTCCGTGGTTTGTTCATTAATCAGTGATAATACATACCTCCTTCGGGAGGGGTCGGGCCTTGGCCGGTGATGGCTACTAGGACTCCGGCCTCAGTACTCGAGCTATTGCAGCGGCCGTCATTCAACGTCCCTGGTACGCCAGTTAGCATGGCAGGGATAATTCCGTGTGAGCCTTACAGTATTGTTTCGATATAACACAGAGCAAGTTAACCTTCTTAAATGAGAGTTGGACACGTTTACTAACATAATATTTTGGTTGGACATTACTGAAGAATGCACAATAACCAGCATTCTTTATGAATGTTGTGTTCATTAAGTCTTTCAATGAAATCTTTTTTCTTTATCCCCAATTACTACGTGATCGCAGAGTAAGCTTTTAAAAACTTACCGATAGAATCCGCAATTCCTGCTTAACCTTGGAATTATCTTCTGGTCTCTTAATCAAAGAGGCCTATATTTCCAGGAGATGAAGCAATTCTAATCTACCTATCTTTTAGTGTCTTCATGAGATTTGTGGCATTAATGCAGCTTTCTAGCCTTGTATTTAAGGCAAAGAAATTCAATATGCGAATCAAAAATTATTTCCTTAAATTGAAAAGCCGATATTTTGATTTACTGTTTGAAACAAAGATGTCATATAATTAATTTTTAATTTCACATCTATTGGAACACAACGTTATTCATATCGTCTCGAATTCCACATCTCTACCTGATTTATGAGAGTTCATATGAGAGAATATTCAATTATTACAGAAATTTAAAAAACCACAAACATGCCATTTCGCATTCAGGGCCAACACTATTTTCAACAGGTGCAGCAATTCTGAAACCACCTGATGCAGTACTTCGCATGAACAAATTACAACTCTATTTCACCTTCCGTTGTCTAAACAAGATTGTCTTGCATTGAGGAGGATCTTTGCAGAACTCTCTCCCATTGATTGGAACCGGACTCTAATTACTGATCTGGTCTGCAGAAGGAGGAAGATGTGCCGGACATGCACGCTCTCCATTAGATGGAGAAGACTCGAGATTATTAGTGTCGTCGCATATACATAAGACGCGCATTAAGAATCCACGTTATCGGGAACTTCCCCGAATATCCCCACATTAATTTGCTTCACTTGAAGTGGAAACACGTGCAACGAAGAATGGGCGATTAATGCGTTTGCAGAATTCGACAGAGACCCTTAAAGAGGAACGAAGTGATGAAGTTAAGAAAGGGGCTGTTCATGCCATTTAGGAGAACTTAGAATCTTTGTTTTGATAGTTGGGACCTGCAGAATCAGTGAGGGATCAAACTTAGCGATTCGAGGTTTTGTTATTCGATAACCAATAATATGGCGAAGGCGCCAAACAAGGTTTGGCTATACTTCAGTCATGAATAATGTAATTGTTGAAAGGAACTTAATAAAGATATAAATCTGGACCTTAATACCAATCCTTATATATAAATTCAGAATCTATACTCAAAATTTCAAACTCCTCGAGCTTTTCTCGAATATCCCCACATTAATTTGCTTCGATTGAAGTATAAACGCATCCAGCGAAGAATGGACGATTAATGGGTTTGGGAGAATTAGGCAGATTTACTTAAAGTGGAAGGATGTAACGAAGAAATTGAGAAAGTGATTATTTAAGTGATTTATGGTGTAAGAATATTTAATATTTATGCCTGAAAAAAGCATGACTTCAACTTATTTATTGTTATAACAGTATATGATATCAGATGAATGACCTACTTTGAATTTGATTTAAGATGAGTATGAGTACGAGTACGGTTGCAAGAAGTTGCGTTGCACGTAGATCACGAAGTGTAATAGTTGTGTTTTAGTGTTCCAATAAATGTCTGTTTAGTCTTAGAAGAAGTCTTATGAATGTGTCAATCAAGAAGCCAACATGGGGAACTCATAATCTTGGAGTTATGGTATTAAGGAGTTGATATTGGGCCATCTCTATTACTAATAAAGGAGAATGAGTGTGTGTCGGTGTGTGTGTGTTGGCTCTCTACAGGCCAGACAGCTGGACTTAGAGCTACGAATGGCACGAACATTCTTTGGAGGGTGGGAATGTGCAACCTTTAACCGGTTTTTAAAAAATTTTACTTAGAATTTTAATTAATTAAAAATTATACCGAATTTTGGCGTTTTCCCATTAATAACTTTCGAAAATATTACAGCAGAAAAATCATTTTTACACCATCTGAAAGCGCAAAGAATTACCTTTTCAATGATATCAATTAAGTTGATTTACAATTTTTTCTCTAATTTTAATGAACTTTTAAAAATATTTTTTGGCATAATTTACAACAATACTTTTCATTGTTGCAACGCAATTTAAACCGTTTTCATTGTTTAAATAAATATTTATTTGCGTGTTTCTTTTTCAATGTTGAAAGCAAGGGTAATATTTTAATGTTTAATGATATGTTTTAATCAGCATAATTTCATACAGCTAATATGCAGCTGGACGTAAATTGTGCCACTACATTTCAAAGTTAAAATCAAATGCATATTTTGCAAGAGGAATAAGAGAGTGAAGTTGATGCCGACAACGGGAAATTGTATGCTACATTACACAGACAGTTACTCGACTTCATTAGGGACGTTCATGCAGACAACGAACAGAATAGGTACAAGGCTACTGAAAGTACATGGGTTATATGTCAATAAAAATTTGAAATATAAAATTACTTTGTTCAGGGCACCATGAATACCAATTTATACATAAGAGGTTCAGTTGAAATTATTTTCTCGACGAACAAGCTGGTCGCCGAAGGCGGCAAGTTTTGAATAAAGAGCGGATTTCAAATGTATTTGTTAAATTTTAAAACGATGATAACATAAAATATACTTCGTTCATCAATGAGGTAGAATTTAGAAAAAACTTAAAGTAGATACAGCTCTGATATTTGATTGAAATCTGATCCTATTGCTTATTGTATATATTCAATATTTATATTTTCACTATTGGAGCTTTATCAGTAACAAATAGTTTACAAGAACAATAATCGAAAATATGCCAAGAGGGGTTTATACTGAAGCCAAATGTAAAAAAAAAATCAAAATAATTAGGATGATCTATAAATGAAATTTTGGAAGCTTTACTTAAACGATGCATAAATAATTATAAATTGGATGCTGGTATTTTAAATTTCAACATAATTGAAACGGTGATATTAATTAATTAATCTTGTATGTTTATTTGCCGAATGAAAATTTCTAAAGCATTCTAGTCAAGTGGTTTGAATATGAAGTCACTTTTTAATTGTCATTTCATTGTAATTCTCACATTTTAATGTCATTTGTTAGTCCCAAAAGATTTAACTCTACCAGTCTAATTATTTAATTTCGGAATCTCTTTTTACTACAGTTTGTAGATAGTTTATTGATGAAATTTATTTTCCTGCAAAGTTATCTGTCTGGATGAGGTAAGACAGGCTTAGATGTCACTTACATGAATAAAAAAGTGACAAGGAAAAACAAGAATTCCAAAGAAAAACACAATTCGGAGGAACAGTGAATCTGCATCTGTGAAACTCCAAATGTTCATGCTTCAGTCTGGTGTGAAAACAAGTAAAAAGTGCATTCTAGCTAAGGTGGCGTCCTTTCGTTTAGTCAGAGTCCAGAATTATGGAATCCATTTCCTAATATGCATTGCAAAACTTTAAAATACAGTACATGAGCATGAACCATTCAATCTCTCACCACTTATTTTAATTGTTCCTCTAAAATAGTGTTACGAAATTTTGAAATGCCACTAAATACCTATTTCTACTTTTGCTTTTATCGATGATACAGAGGTTTAACCCTTTGCAGCCGTATGTTTACTCTCAGCCATCAAAACGTTTTTAGCGTTCCAGTAATATATATGCTCTCAGCACCACAGCAAAGAACCATACTGATCTTATACTATATTAAGTCGACAAGCTTCTGAGCTACATAGAATTCGAAATAATATTTTACAAATTGCGTTTAAACTTTTAGACTGTTTTCGCTTCTTAAAATATTTTAAGAATGATACTCTAAAATGGCATAAAGAAAGTTACCGAAAGAAGTATACCGTGAAATTGAAAGTAGCATATTGAGGGCGGAAGACGCCAAACTAATGTGCCGACTTCCGCGACAAATGCTCTCGAAAACCAAGGCTTTATATTGGAGACTGCTTTGAAAGATACCACACGATGGAGAACTATAAAATATATATTTTTTACATAAAATTAAAACATTCTGTTGTGTTACATATATATGAAGTGTTAAAATGAATGAATAAATTTTGTTTTCCTTCATAATCTTGTATATTATGTATTACTGCTCGTTCAACGAAAATTCCGACCTGCATGACACCTATGCATAAGCTTAATACGACCGCAAAGGGATAAAGATAGACTTTACTTAGATAGTGAGCCGAAGTCTCATACAATAGTGAAACGCCGTGAATTTGTTGAAAATTCTTACAGAAGTTTAGTAATTTTTTTTTTACGAATTCGTCAACAAAATGAAAGTTTTTTATTGTCCTGAAGTCGCAAAGGTATTTCTTGAAAACACCATTAAATATTTTTAAAATCTACCAATTGAGAAATTGATGTTAAAAGGAAAACTAAAGAAAGATTTTGTCACAGTTTAGCTTAGAATTTTCCTATTTGCACATACTTTTTTCTTCTTTTTAAAACTTTTCACAATGCACATTTAAGGTCAGTTTTTAGTCTTAAAGTCGGCGGCACACATTTATTTAATTACGAAAAATAATGAAGTTCCATCAAGATGCGAGTAAGTTTTTTAAATTTCAGAATTATCTTAGTCTTCACTGCAAAGGGAAAAAATGTGAGCTTTTGAAAGTCTTGGCTTAACTAAACATTGGATGGAATTTATGTGATTAGTGCCTTATAACATCGAATTATTATATACGAATCACTTCTTGAATTACTATATCAGGCGCGTTTATAAAATCTACGTATTTTACTTCGTCTTTTTCTTTCTTATTTTATTGTGCCCCTCTTACATACTTTAGTAAATAAGCTCATCTTTGTTTTTTTTAACCGACCTTCTGCTGTATTTAAGTTACTTTCGCTTGAAATAATCGAATTTAGCGAAATGATTCATGAACAATATCATACTTTTACACAGATATTATTTCCACTCAATTCCCACAGTAGGGCCTTGAACCACCCTAATATTACATTAATTTTTCCCCAAACAATCAATGAATAAAACAAATATCTCTAAATTAAAATAACATAACTTTTTCTCCTAAGCTCTTAATTCCCAACTTTCATTTACAGGAACAAAGTTGCATTAAAAAAAGAAGTCTGCCTAGACGTGTTTTGAATAGCAAGCGATTTCTCGAGCAAAAATTGCTTATTTCAGCAAATCGGTATATATCGCCGTGGAGCGTCACCCCCCAACTCCCTGCGGAGTCATTCTTCTCGATGTCGGCTCCACACTGACGGAGAGGGGGGCCATCGTTTGACGTTCCCGGCACGTCTTCGCGTTATGGTTTGGTTATGAAGATATCAGCAAAAAGCATCAACTCAAAAAATAAGAGACACTGCAGAAAGTAGCGGAATTTTGCTTTTAAGGAAGCGCGAAGGATATGTATCGAATGGCTTTCCGCTAACGAAGAATTAGTTGATGGGTATGGAATCTCATTTTATCAGCACACTTAGTCGTATCAGCTTTAGGAAGTATCTATTTAGGAAAGCTGAGAATGAGATTTTTTTATAATTCATAATGTGTTTAATGTTTTGGTATGGGTTTTTTCGTTTTAATGCATGGATATAGTGGATCTTTATAATGAGAAGTTATGTTTCGTAATACGAGAAGTGGGAGGAGGAGGTTTTAAAAACTGAATATTTTGAGAAAAATCTTTTCCACGAAGGCCTGTAAATTGTTCCTTTGTCTGTTCTTTCCACTCCAAAATTGCTAGTAAGATTTCTGAGTTTTATGATTAAGATTTCTGCCTAACGTATCTAGGAAGCAGCGTATAATTTTGTTTATGGCTGTTGTTAAAAGATTAAACTAGTTATGGATATTTTGAAGTTAATTTATTTGCATGCAGCTTCTTAACCTACTCCCAGCCTTTATGTAACTTATTGAGTTAGCGGAGAATTTACAGTCGTAAACACAATTACAAACAGAACAATACAACCCCGGTTAACCACACTAAAGGGGGAAGCCGTTTCAGTTAACGATTTTTTCTGTTGAGCCATGAACATCTATTACTATTTTATATCTAATTACAGTATGAGTCTCAAACGACTTCAAAACTTTCTTTGTAGGCTACGCTTATGCTCTTTATGAAAGTTAAGACTACATTTTTAGGCAGCTCGGTCACCCCTCCGCTAGCCATAGCCCAGAGAGTTCTCGCCCCCGCGATTATTCTCGTGTAGTATAATAGGGAAAAGTGGGGAAAAACGGAGTAGCTAAGGTTCGAAGGACTGTTGGGGCTAAACTATTCGACATAGAGCTTGTCCAATTTTATTAAAATATTCGTTATTTATAGGAATACAATATGTCGTTCAAGAAAAGTCATATTTTACTACTTTTTTTACCAATGATATCTTTATAAAAAAGTCATACCACCCAATTTTACCCCACTAGTGGGGTAAAAACGGGTACACATTTTAACTCTATGGGAAATTAGGAAAACTCGATTTGCAGTGGAAAAGTAGCAGACATTTTTATTTCTTATGATAATTTAGGAATATTACATACAAAATACACACGTAAAGCAGTTGCCTTCTTACTCTGCTCCACTTTACCCTATTGATGTGGGCACCACGAAATGTGGATGAGTGGCTCAGGTTTCATATGAAGGTACTCGCCCGCCTAGGGTTACAGAAATGGGGGGCATAGTCCCCCCCCTTCAGTGATAGTACGTACCTCCTACGGGAGGAGTTGGGCCGTGAGGTTGTGTTGGTCATTAGGACCCGACCTCAGTACTCGTTTCTATTGCAACGACCATCATTCAGATTTCCCGTATACCTAGGCAGGTCGGGGTGACTATAGCTTGTGGTACTCTGCTCCACTGCTTCTTTCGTGGACCCAGCTAAGACAGTTTCTACATTGGCACTACCCTTCAGATTTATTTAAATTAGAAAATATGTTATTAAAATATAAACAATCAACGTTGATGTGTTTTTATATTTTTCACCGGAGGAATCATCATTACTGACTGCCCGGTCTTACGCTACTTGGAGTACCCAGTTTTACCCCGAGTGCAGAGGCTATAAAAAACGAAATACAACCGCGCAAATATTGGACTAAATCTTTATTGTTTGATAGGGTATTAATCCTTAGCAATCGTAAAATAAGCTCTAATAAATACAGTTTTTATAACTGTAATGATTATTAAATAAGAATGGTTTAAATTCTTCACAGACGCAGTTATTTCAACAGAAAACATCATGCCACCATGATTGTTCCTTTTTCTTGACTAGTAGAGTGTAATTCAGTATTTTTCCACTAGAAAAGAGAACTAATAGCGCCAGAATCAAGGGTAGACGGTTTTACTCCATTCTCTCTTACATTTTTTTTGGACTTGCGGTTGTATAACTATTTCGGATAACCCGAGTTTCGGTTAATCCGAGTTCGATTAACTGGGGTTTCACTTATATCTTTGTTATATCAAATAATTTACAAAAAAGAATAAATAAATAAATAAAATACGGAAGTCAAAAATGTCTGCAAAGTTAATAGTATTTCTTGTAATATTTCGAGTCAAAATGAATTTATTAAACATGTAATAACTACATAAATATTTAAACTTATTAAATTCAGTACATAACTTTTACAATTTCTGATCTTTACAATATTTTTTCTTTCCATACTTCGAATGCGAAAAATTCTAAATAAAGAGAAATCTAATAGTCCTCAATGATCACGAGCTTGCACAATAAAAATAACAAAGACCAAAAGTGAAGATTTTAATTTTCACCACATAATCAATACATGTAGATAAAAAACACATATTCTGACTTGGATATGTTAATTTAGGGCAAAACAGATATACAGGATTTCCTCTCTAACCGTGGCCTAATATTAATTTCTATACCGTTAGAGATAAGCATATATTTCCAGTTGGAAAAATGCTATAAAGGACATAAGAATTTGAATTAATAAATGTATTGCTGTAAAAATTGCAAAATCTGAATTCATATATGAGAAAGTGGGGTAATACCGGGTAACTAAGACTCGAAGGCCTGTTGGAGCTAAATTATTCGACATAGAGCTTGTCAAATTTTATTAAAATATTCATTGTTTATCTGAATAGAGTATATATGTCAAGAAACGTTCCTTCCTTTACCTTTTTCATAAATGATATCTTTAGAAAAAAAGAGAAACAATCCGGCTAAGAGGATAAAACCAGGTACAGATATTAACTTCAGGAAACTAGATTTTCAATGGAAAAGTAGCCAACATTTTTATTTGATATGATAATTTAAGAATATTAGATACAAAATTCACATGTAAAGAAGTTGCTTTCTTCCTGTGCACCACTGCAGCTTTCGTGGTCATAGGTAAGATAGTTTCTACATTGGATCCACCCTTCTCATTTATTTAAATTCGAAAATAGTACATAATTATAATATAACAATTGTTGTGTTGTCCCACAACATTTAAATTAAATTAACAACTAAATTTTTAATTATTAACTTCAATTATTTTTTTTCTCTTCTAAATGCGTTTAATCAAAACACTCAAAGTCTGTTCTTTTATCTAATATTTGAATATCTTATCGCTTAAAAGGTTTTTTTAAAAAATAATTCTATTTTTGTCATTTTATGCCAAGAGATGAAAAAGCAGGGGAGATGAAATGTGTTCCTTTTCCCTTTCCCCTGCTCCAGTGGATCTTCGTTTCTCCGCGAAGCATGGCCCCGGTGAAAAACTGCTGAGTCACGCACGGCAGTGAAAATACGAGTGGATGACGAAATTTTGCTGTGAGGTGACGAAATATTTGGTCCTGAACTTTGGAGAACGTTCGAGAGGGAAGTGACGTAGCTGCCTGTGACGTAGGAAAGCGGGCCTTTTGGTTGGAGGGGGAGGACAGACGGGGTGATTTTGTTTTTTTCGGGGGCTGGACATCATCGAAGGAGGTGAACGGGACTCTTGGAGAGATCGGGAGTTGAAGGTCCCCTGCGAAGATGAATCTTTTTCTTCGGGAGATGACGCTGCGATAGTGGATCCATGCATTCCAGGTGTCGATGTGATGATTTCCCCTGCCAGAAGGTGCTACCTTAGAGGCTGATGCAGAGCCACAGTGTTAAGTACCCTTTTTGAATTTTTATTGTTTCTCTTTGGTACCTATGGACATTAGAAAGCTGAAGGTTTTAAAGACAGCGGAGTGTAGATTTAAATTTCTTTGTCAATTTTGAAAGGATAAAAAGGAAAGCCGACCTCTTGCTGAGGCATGTTCAATCACGGGATTATTGAGACGCGTGAAGAAATAATAAGTGGAACTCTGGCTGCTGTAAGGCAAAAGGACAAAATCTAGTGAATCAGTTTTTTTGGTTTATCACATGTAGCCGTATCATATTATGAACATACATTTTTTTTATGTAACTGTGTTTGTTATGTCTAAGTAAATCAAACGTGTTTAATCAATTAGATTTGTGAGTAAAGAAGTCGATCGACTATAATTTCCATTGAAAGTATTAATCTAGGTATGTTAATAAACATAAATTATTATAGCTCATTTAGTCTGTGTGCATTTATTTAGCCTAGAGCAAATTGAGTAAGGAACTGGCCTGGTAAGATAAATATATATATATATATATACACATATATATGTTGACCTTGGTGTTATTGTGAAGTAAATAATCTGATAGTTTTAAGTCTAAGATGCAATTATAATTGATAAATTTTTATAGTTTTTGAAAAAAAAAATAGGGAGGAAATAAAGTAATCTGTTTCAACTTAAATACCACTATACGATCCTTTTTGTTATGTATGCATAACAACACAGCACAATCAACGTCTGATATATTTATAACGTCTTCATCAATAAAATCATCAATACTGTCTGGCCGGTCTTGCGCTACTTGGCATACCCAGTTTTATCCCAAGTGCAGAGGTTATAAAAGACAAAATAGAACCGCTCAACTATTGGACTAAATTCTTATTATTTGATAGGATATAAGTCCTTAGTAAAGATATAATAAGCTGTACAAAATAGAGTTTTTATAATTGTGATGATTATTAAGTATGGATAGTTTAAAAACAAACGAACATTAGAGAGTTGGCGTCTGAAAACAAATAAACCTTCACAGACGTAGTGAATTTAAAAACAACAACACGGCCACTATGACCATTATTTCTTCTTCACCAGTGAAGTGTAATTAAGAATATTTTCGCTGGAAAGGAGAACTAAATAGAGTCAGGATCAAGGTACCCGGTTTTACCCACTCTCCCCAACAGTTCCACGGTCCTATTAATAATGTTTAGTAAAATATCCTTGCCACATTAACATTTTGAGCAAAAAAGTTCTATTCTCCTGCGACTAAAACTAAGCGAGATATGAAGGTTTACATATTGTTATTTCAATGGCCGCCCCGAGAAAGATGCACTAATCAACTGGCAGCGGCTTTTGATTGGTATAAAATTAAGAAAATCACAGCTTCGTAATTCAGTGGCAGAAAATTTTAACTTTGTTTTTGTCTAAAATAGAATAATAAAGAATATTTTACTAAATATGACTAATAGTAAGACATGTAAACTTCATAAAAATTTAGACTTCTTAATTTTTTTGCAGTACATTTATTGATTCAAGCAGTATAAAATATAATTCTTTGCATCATTTAAAGCATTTTTCTGAATGGTAGTATATTGCTACGAAAATCAACCTGTGGGTGCACGGTGAAAGCACTCCAACAAGCAGGATAACGGAGAACGACGCTTTATTTACGAATATTCTGGAAAACACGAAGCACAGGAAACAAGAAAGACAGCTCTTGTACAAATTTGCAACACAAACAGACAGCAAATCACTAATAATAACAGCAGCAGCATCTTTCAATATCGCAGCTCTCACTGCGGACAAAAACTCTAAAGAGAGATTCTAAAGACGTTCGCACTCCAAAGTCGTTCACTCGTCTCAGTAACTCTGGGTATTTATAGTCTTCACAACAGGATGTGACGTCACATAAAATTATCTGGTACATTCTCTATATATCTCTGTTCCTAATAGAGATAGGACAACAATTCTAGTCTTTTTGAAGACCTTCATTTTGTCGTCAAATTCGCCAAGGTCGGGTCATTCGCTTGACCTACCCCCGACAGCTAGTAATAACATCTGTAAAAGTCTCTTTCCAACCATAATTATGACATTGTGTGGAGGCGACATTACATGTTCAAAACACTATTTCTATTTGTAACGGTTTAGAAATTAGCTTTTGATCCACAATTAAAGTGGACACCCTGTATAAAAGTAAAAAGTATAAAATAATGTGCATACGTAATACAATAAAATCAGCATAGGATAAGGATCATAACGGATTTTCTGAATGTTTCGCTAATAGCTTACTAAACGCCAATGTTTTTTAAGCACTTTTATTTAACTTGACTTGTTTCATGTGTAAGGTGCTTATTTATTTTTAAAGTTTCTTTTGTTTATTTCATCGTGACAACGCAACATTAAGATGAAGTTCTTGAGGTTAAAAATATTATTGTTCGCAATATTATAACGCTGTGTTCGCCTTTCGCTTAAATAAGTGTTTTTATATTTTTTAAATCCGTGTTCATCTGATGATTCTTAATATATTTCAATTCCCTCTTTTTTAAATCTTACAAATGTTTGTAAAGATGGAACTTCATGATCGATTTTACACTCACTTCCTGATGCCTTAGAGTTTTGAAATTTTGAACTCTTATAAATTATTGAGGACAATAATTTTTTTTAAAATTTCCAGAACTTAATTATTAGTTAAACGAATATTTTTGGTTAAAATTTGATTCTCTACGAGTGGTGACTCCTGGTGGTGAATTTGAAAAAAATGTTTTCAGGATTCCGTAATATTTATAATAATGTATTAGAAATTAACCCTCTGACTGTCTATCATGCGATTTCCGCGGGTTGGAAGTAAGTCTATTTTCTGCTGCATCCTGCGATTTCGCTGGCTAATGTGTTTACTTAGTGCTTTTATAGCGTTGGATCATATTATACGAATAAAGGTTTGCATATAAATAACAACTCGCTTGGCTCAACGGTACTTGAATACGTTTGGAAGCGTTACATTTAAATAGTGATTTAAAAGAAATTACACAGTCAGAGGATAAATGACTAAAAAGTAGGAAACAAATAAAATAAAATAATCTACTTTTTAGAACACTAATAAAAGAGTGTTTTTAATTCTTTAAAATTAAATTTAGGTAAAAGTGTGATTCGTCGAAAATCCGGATTCAGTTTTACATGCAAATTCCTAGCTGTTGCCAATGTGTTAGAAGCAACATAAATTCTCCTGTACGTTCCTCAGTTTTGATCTCAATGCACCGATTGTGCTCCTCCCTTTACATGCAAAATATTTTGATAGATGTATCACATCGTTGTCTGTGAAATTTACATTCTCTGTTTTAGTTGATTTTGTTGATAAGTTTGCACATTTCTAATCCCCTTCCTACCGACTTATGTAGGAATTTTCCTACAAATCACAGATCACATTAAAGAAATGTGTTTCCCAGACAAATCCCACATTCCATTCTTTTAAAACTCTTGACTCAAAACTAAAAATGAACCTTTTGACCTTTTGTTTTAAAATTTTACTACAAATAACATCACCCATGGAAGAAATATATTTCCTAAGAACATATCGCATTCCACTTTCTGTAAATTCAAAGCACTTGAAACGAAACTTAAGAATGATTTTAATTCATCCCAACTTTTTTAAAGCTCATACAAGGCGTTTCTTTTCCAACCCACATATGCATATCAAAGACCCTCGCAAAGAATCTCCTTCTTCATTTTTTAAAAACTCCATTCTATCTCTGTGGGTGCCAGATTTTAATAACAGGATAAAATTGAGAGCCGCAGGTCTTAAGTTAGATAAAAGGATTTAACACAAGATCATTACGGTTTTTTTGTATTCCTTTCTCATTCGAACAAAGAAGCAATTTTAATATTTCTCAGTCGTGTGCTTTTCAAGAAAAGGGAGATTCCTTCATTTGCATCAGCAAACATTCCAGGCCCACGTCTCTTCGCAAAAGGGGGGGTTTTGAGACAAACAACTTCACCCTTTTATGAATCGGCAATTTTAATTGCGAAAATGATGGAATGGCATACAGACATCTAGACTCGTAGGTGTTCGGACGTAATGACATGAACCAATGGGATTTATTTTTCAAGTTTTAAAGAATCCGTTTTGCGCCATTAACTATCACCAAACGAATTAATTGAGGTTCATCATAACGTCACAAATCACTTTGGAGCTCTTTACAATATCTGTAATTTTATTCATTTTAAAATTACTTTTCATACAAAACAAAGGAAGAAAGAATGGCATAATTGAAACATAGAAACGAACACAAAGAGCTGTATTTGAGACAATTATGAACACATTTAAGCTTTAATACGGATTTTTTATGCAAGTTGTCATTATACGTCGTTTTGCGTCAGTCCCTTGAAAGACGTATGAGCTGTGATTTATTGTATTACGAATCTGAGAAAGAAAAAACGAATGGTTAATTTATGGTATTATGCCTATCTAATAAGTGGAATGTGGTGCTTTTCAATGTGAATGCTCTTACTGCAACATTTTTATTACTTAAAAACAGTCGATTGGTTTTTTAAATCGTATTTGATTGCTTTGTACTTCAGTGTTTTCATTCTTTCCTTTAAACCCTTTTTTCACTTGTAACAAATATTTTAGCATCATATTCATGATTTTATATCCCACCATATGCTGTACTTTCACCGTACGTTTGGCGTAGCATGGCCAAATTTTGCTGTTCGCCAATAAATCCCAAACCAACCAGCCAGCTCATACTGAAGCTATTTGAGAAGTTATATTCTGAGAAGATAACACAACATGTGGTACTAGAGCCGCTGTATTTGATGTTCTTTAAAAATCAATGTTCCTTAAAGTTACCCCCTAAGGCAGAGCTTCTTCTTTACGACCATAAATAGATCTTGCAGAACAATATTGGGGTTGCTGAAATTTTGCAAGTCCCTCCACATTTTGTCCAGCTGCTTCTTATCCACATTTGGAAGTAAAATCTGTCGGAAAAAAAATAATTTTGAATGCAAAAGGAATAAGTCATTCTAATTTACTACCATAATTTTTTAATTATTTTTTAAATTTATCATTTATTATATCTTCAGTTTCCTTTATTATTTATTTTCAAATTTCATCTCGTGAAACATTTTTCTGCAACGAAAAAAACGTTTAAAACACATTACCGTACCTCTCGGGAAATTCTTTGCTCAGTTAAATGCCGTACTGGGAAAAAAAGTCTGAGATTGCTAAGTAAATGCGCATGCTCAAGCAGAAGGAACAGAGGCAAAGTGAATTTACAGTTCTCGAAAAGGAAAAAACTTTCTGAGAAGACAGAGGATAGGGAAAATTCTCTGAAGTAACCTTGGGCTTTTCGGCTTAGCTGAGAGCGTTAAAAATAATTTTAATGATGAACTTGGATATTACATGCAAAACAAAATAAAGAACTGATTAAATTTATGCTCAAAAAAGTTGAGGTGCTGCAATTCCGCAGTCTCTATACGCGAACCGCCCCTAATGCAGAGGTTTCCTGTTAAGAACGTTTGGAACCTAAAGAATTCTGTTTCTATTTAACTATTTTAACACTTTCATAGATGTGTGCAATGATTAAAAATCTAACGGAAAATGCCTTAATTCTGTTATTTGACTATTTTTAAAGTTATATTGTACTTTAAACAAAGTTATTACTTTAAAAAACCGTTTAATATATTTATGCAAGTGTTATAGACAAAATATAATCATTGCTACGAAAATTCTACTCCAAGTAATAATAAATATTCAAACTTAGAAACTCATATGAACAAATCTTGATGTAATTTTCAGAAGCTATTTTTAGAAAATGAGTTTTTTTCTAGCCAAGATTATGATACGAATATTAAAGATTTTAGATTTTAAGAAATAAAATAAAAAATAATTTCTACATTTTGGATTGGAAAATTGATCAAGAGCATCCAGAAAAAAATATAAATACAATTGCTTATCGGAAAATCATGAAATAATTTTTTTCGATAAATATTTCGGTTTTTTTAAAGAAAAAAATATGAATTTCATTTAATAAATAATACATAAAAAATGTTCCATAATTCTGAATAATCATGTCAAAAAATACCAAGATCAGTTCCACCTTTTTATTCATAGGGTAGTTCTAAAAATGATGTTAATTTACCAACAAATCCACGCAAATCGCAGAAAATGCAGGGGATTTTTTGAATGGTTATTTCATCGTCTGAAGCAATAAAAATGTTAAATATTTTTAATATTATGGAGACTGCTTGAGTAGACGTTTTCATAATTCTGATTCATAAGCAAGATATCTGTAAAGCTCGAGTGACATTGAATATACCTGTAACTTCGTAAGTGTTGTATGTGACACAAAGATTTCATGTAAAATTTTGATATAAAAAATGACGGGAGGCTGTCTTTTTCAAACAGCCGCTGATGTTAAAAGCGTAGGACTACTTTACTCGCATGACTCTTTTCCGATTTTCAAATTTTTTTGTAACTTCTGTTATTACCCTTTACCTCTAAAATAAGACATTAGTTATGTTTTTAACATATGTAGTTACCGAGATATAGAGGATCTCTTATACAACGCTTTTCTGTGGCGTTTTGGCATGTGAATCAAATTCCTTCCTGAAATCCCAATGATAGGAAACAATAGAAAATTAAAAAATGTTAAAAACAATCGAAAATTAAAAAATTAAAAAAGAAAAAAACTAGAAAGAATATGAAACAGAAGAAGTAATTAACGATGATAACAATGCACCTTTTTGCGCGCCAAACGCAGCAGCATCCAGTGATTGCGTCATACATTTTACTACAACTAACCAACCCATCACTAAAGAATTAAACAACAAAAATTTCCCAATAATAAAATAGCTAAAACACATAAAAGAAAAACTAGAAAACAAAAACAAACAATCAAAATGGAAAAATTGGAGGAGAACTCCAATGACGGACTTTATCAAAGAGCCACCAGCCATAGGAGTTCTAATTTGGGTAAATTTTCAGTCGAGGGAAATACTTACAAAGTCAAAAAAAATATACCCTCTATGGCTCTGAATCTGTCCAATTGAAATATAGGAAATAATCCCTTTGAGAAGAATAAAAAGAAGGAAAGAAACAAGCATAATAAAAACCTTTAAAAACATATCCAGTAGAAAACTTGAGAATGTAAAAAAATAATTCATCCTCAGCCGAGTTAGATGCAGGAATAGGACGCCGACTGAAAAAGAGAAACAAAGGTTAAAAAAATATTAGAGGCTAGCACAACTAGCTCCATATATGAAGAAAAATTCGAAAAAATAATACCGGAGGAACGTTAAAAACCCTACATGCTTTTTCTTTCATCACTTTTTGGCCCCTTTGTGTGACCTTAGATCCTCCCCACCGTTGTAAAATAATAATAAAAAAATGTGCTTGATGCAATAAGTGAATTGTTAGGCAACTTCGAAGTTTCTACCGACGGAAATTACGTCTTAACCCAAAACAGGAGAAAAGAGTTTCTGGCGACTGTTTACAGCAAGCTGACACCACTGCTAAGGAGAGCCAAGTGTTGCTGAAATGTGCGAATATCAAGCCAACAATGCAGCTATATAGAGGCTAAGCAGTGGCGGCGACTGAGTGACGAAAGTGGCGGGGTGGGGGCAAAAACTTTAGAGATGTATTTAAAATTGCCCGGCAGTATAGTAGGTTCATAGCAAAATTTAAAAATTCATTTGCAAAATTAGCTAGTTTTCTTGAACACTATTGAATTTGGGTAATTCCAGTTTTAAGCAGCTAAAAAGAAATAAAAATCCCACCTCGGCCCCCGAGTCGACGCCACTGTTGCTAAGAGACTTTTGTTTCAAGTTTATGAAAATAAATCGAAAACAATTCAGTAAGACTTGAGAACATGGTACTACCAAATTGCCGATTCTTCATTTCTTTCTCAAATTGTCATGATAACACTAATAGATGATTTGGCGAGTGATCGCTTGAAAAAATTCAATTTTTGCAAGCATTTGGCTACTGTAACGCGTTCTCAAGTCTAATCCAAATCTGAGTATTAGTCTCTGTCGAAATTTGATTTCGAGTACCCAAATTCAGGAAAGGCACTTACAAATGGAGCATGATAAGCGGCAAAAGAAAAAGCAAAATCATCTGACTTTTAAGGCGTCAAACATCAGGTGATAATCATAGCATATTTACGGATCCTACCATGGTAGTAACTGAGGTAACTTTTCATTGGCTCTCAGAGTCACGTGACTTGGCGTGTTTCTTAATGACGTCATGCACTTTCTCAGGAATTTTCTGTGTCAGAGAATTTTAAGTTGTCTTCTATCGTAGACCCTCGATTAGTGGTGGCTACATCAAAGCAAAAAGTTTTACAAAGATTAAGATTACATTGAAAATAAAAACAATAATTTTCTCCATAATGCAATAGCAGCAGACAAAGTAATTATAATTTGAAATCCTTTAGCGCCGTACTATGACGTCATTAAGAAGCCTGCGAAGTCACGTGACACTGGGAGCCAATGAAAAACGACCTCACTTACTACCATGGTAGGATCCGTAAATATGCATAATCATGTGATATATTTGCACCATTGAAAATCTACCTCGAAGATGATGAGACCTGTGTAACTGGATCAGAGCTGGGTCTCAAAATAATACGTTTCTGAATGCGGATTACATAACGATCGCGATTTGGCCTAATATGGTGGTGATTCTTTAATTTTAATTTCTTTTTTATGGGCTTTTTTTCTTGCACTGTGTTCTAAGCCTTTTTCGGGCGGTAGCGGTATACTTTCAGTTAAGTAAAAGCCTCTCCTGAAGACATGGGTGAACAGCAGTTTTGAAAATTAAGCAATTTTTAAGCAAAGTTTCTAAAAGAAAAAAAGACAAGAAAGGGGGGGGGGGGGAGGAAACAGACAAAAACAGACGGATCTAGCTTCTTTATCTCTTTTATAGATTCGTTTTATACCATAAATAAAGTTTCGACTCTTTTAAATTTCACAGGATTTATAAACACCTTTTATCGCTGAATTCATGTATGGTAGAGTGTCAATTCTTCAACCCAAAGACACTTCCTCCCACCCCCCTCCTGGTCAGATGTTTTCAAATGTATTCAGATATTCTCATGAAGTAGACAAACTCCGTTGATTCAAAACTTAATATAATTTTCATTGATTAACTATTTTTTATCTTTAAAATATGTTTTTACACATCTTTTGTACCCTAAAATAAGACAATAATAGACCTCTTTGAACAACAAAAGTTTTTTTTTAGTAATATGGAAGAAATCATTTCAGATTTCATATGGATAAATACAGAATGTTCTGAATAAAACATGCTGCACTTATTCCTATGAAAAATTTCTAACGCTGAAAAAAAAACTTCGTGAAAGTTTCTTAAACATTTTGTTCTGTTATGAAGCCGGAAAAATTCAAGTAGGAATCTCGTTTTGTAAACTATTGTTTTAAAATTCAATCTATATTCAGCACACATCTTCTTCGTGATAACTTTAATATACTTCTTTCACGCAACTGAAAGTTCTGCATTAGTTTCGATGCGGGTAAAGCTGTCTGAATATGTTCGTAGGCTCTTATTTAATAATGATAATTTAAGCAGTATTTTTATATTTTTAAATATCATTTATGCTAAAACTTATTAAATCATGCCAATAAGTTTTTATGGCTTAAATATTTTTTTCAATATTTGAGAAAACTTCGAATTTTTGTTTTAGATTTGGCTCTTTTTTTCAAAACTCTCGATGAAAATCAAATGATCAGAATGATAAATATATAATTATTTTAGTACTGACGAAGGACCGAACAAGAAGTTTTGCAATATATGGGAGGGCTTGCAAATTATATGAATTTTAGTGTGATATCAGGATTTTTTTGGGAAATTCTTTTCGTTTTAATTTCAAAATCTGCATAACTTGACATCATAACACAAATATTTTGGTTCATTTCCTAGACCGCATTGTAATATAACTTATGCCAAATTTCAGGCAGTTACTTTAAATAGAACTTTTGTTTTCTTATTTAAAAAATGAAAATTTATGAAATCTACATTTAGAAAAAAAATGAATTTAAAGTTTGTGGAAAAAGGATATGCAGTAAAACCCCGGTTAACCGAACTAAAGGGAGGGGGGCCGTTTCGGATAACGGTTTTTTCGGTTAAGCCATGAACATCTATCACTATTTTTTGTATCTAATTACAACACGTAATTCTGAAATGTTTTGAGTGTAAAACGAGATTACAACTCACTTTGTAGGCTATACTCATGTTCTTTATTAAAGTTAACCCTCAGTCAGGCGAAATGCGCCTAACAGGCATACGTAAACAATATCGTAATTAGTTGTGTTAATACCCATTAATTTTAATGTTATAGCTTATCTAATTACAAAAGTAATTCTGAAATGTTTTGAGTGTAAAACGAGATTACAACTCACTTTGTAGGCTATACTCATGTTCTTTATTAAAGTTAACCCTCAGTCAGGCGAAATGCGCCTAACAGGCATACGTAAACAATATCGTAATTAGTTGTGTTAATACCCATTAATTTAGTTAGCATTATCTAATCTAACACGTAATTCTGAAATGTTTTTTGAGTGGTAAAACGAGATTACAACTCACTTTGTAGGCTATACTCATGTTCTTTATTAAAGTTAACCCTCAGTCAGGCGAAATGCGCCAATTGTAGGCGCATGTAAACAATATCTACAATTGTGTGTAATACCCCATTAATTTTAATGTTAGCATTATCTAATTACAACACGTTATTCTGAAATGTTTTGAGTGTAAAACGAGATTACAACTCACTTTGTAGGCTATACTCATGTTCTTTATTAAAGTTAACCCTCAGTCAGGCGAAATGCGCCTAACAGGCATACGTAAACAATATCGTAATTAGTTTTGTTAATACCCATTAATTTTAATGTTAGCATTATCTAATTACAACACGTAATTCTGAAATGTTTTGAGTGTAAAAACGGATTACAACTACTTATTAAGTACTCATGTTCTTTATTAAAGTTAACCCTCAGTCAGGGGAAATGCCCTAACAGGCATATGCGTAAACAATATCGTAATTAGTTTTGTTAATACCCATTAATTTTAATGTTAGCATTATCTAATTACAACACGTAATTCTGAAATGTTTTGAGTGTAAAACGAGTTTACAACTCACTTTGTAGGCTATACTCATGTTCTTTATTAAAGTTAACCCTCAGTCAGGCGAAATGCGCCTAACAGGCATACGTAAACAATATCGAATTAGTTTTTACACTCATTAATTTTAATGTAGCATTATCTAATTACAACACGTAATTCTGAAATGTTTGAGTGTAAAATGGTTTACAACTCACTTTGTAGGCTATACTCATGTTCTTTATTAAAGTTAACCCTCAGTCAGGCGAAATGCGCCTAACAGGCATACGTAAACAATATCGTAATTAGTTGTGTTAATACCCATTAATTTTAATGTTAGCATTATCTATTCAAGCACGTAATCTGAAATGTTTTGAGTGTAAAACGAGATTACACTACTTTGTAGGCTATACTCATGTTCTTTATTAAAGTTAACCCTCAGTCAGGCGAAATGCGCCTAACAGGCAACGAAACAAATCGTAATTGTTTTGTTAATACCCATTAATTTTAATGTTAGCATTATCTAATTACAACACGTAATTCTGAAATGTTTTGAGTGTAAAACGAGATTACAACTCCTTTTGGCTATACTCATGTTCTTTTTAAGTTAACTCAGTCTATGAAATGCGCCTAACACATATACGTAAACAATATCGTAATCTGTTTTTTAATACCCATTAATTTTAATGTTAGCATTATAATATTAATCACGAACCTTCTTGGGCGGCTTAAAAGAAAAAAAATTGGGGATTTTCTGCAAAAGTCCTGTCTTCGCGGTTATTTCCGTGCAGTGTAATAGTTTTAGATTTATGCGATTGAAGAGGCATTTCGATAACCCGGGTTCGGCTATAGGACAGCTAAGTCCGTTAACTCCTAACTCTGTTACTCAATGTACCTTTCTCAAAACTGTATAGATTCATGTTTGAAATATTTTATGCAAAGTACATCTTTCTCATTATACTGAAATGATTTTTTAAAAAATTAAAAAACTTATTTTTTACAAACTTTTTGTTTCAGAACAAAAAATGAATTGGCCATTGATGTACTCTTTTCAAAATTTGTTATGATACATGTTTGAAATTTTTTATAGAAGAAAGTACACCTTTCTCATTATAATCTGAAATGAGCTTTTGGTTATTTTATAAATTTACAAATATTTAATTAGATATAGTGAAATTTACCTATTTTGGTACAAAAATGTAAAAAAAAATAGGCCTTTTGAGTTTTTAAAAAAAGGCTCATTACAGATATAATGAGGAAGTATACTTTACTTGTATGAAAAGTTCAAACATGTATCTGTAACAGATTTGAGAAAAGGTAATATCGAATAGTCAATACATTTTTTGTTTTATACGAACTTTAAAAAATGCTTTTGATTTTAAAATAATTTCAAAGTATAATGAGAGAATGTACTTTATTTATAGCGAGAAAATTCAAACACGAATCTACAGATTTTGAGAAAAGGTAATCAAATAACAGGGTTAGGGTTAATGACCTTAGGTCGACCTTAACTCGAGTTTGTTAACTTGTTTACTGCATAAAGGCTATAAGTTAAAAAAGGATATTTTTCTTCAATATTCCCCAATTTTGTTATTCCGCTCTTTCTTCGGTTTAACTGTATATATTTAATTTCGATTTGGGACAATTTTAATCTGTTGTTTTATTGACTTTGATATGTCTATTATGAGCTGCCATTCAAAAAAACAGCATTCAGCATAATCGACCAACTCACTTGCAAATCAAGTTTCCTGTGAAGTTGTCATCAAAGTTCACATCACAATTCCAAAAAAAAAGTGTTGCTGCAAAGTTATAGTTACACTACATTTTACAACCTTGGATATAGTTGACATATCTGGTTTTTGATCTTTGTCCTGCTTAAAAGAACATCCATTTTTTAATAGCATCTCCTAGACGTCCTTCTTTTATTAATTCAATAAATCAATGATAATTTGTAAAAAACTAACTAGGCCTTTTATAAAAAAAAGTTGAAAATTCTCCATCTTTTACTAAAAGAACTCGCACTTAAAGAAAACGATATATCCGATAGCACGTAAGTGTCAGCAAGTGATTTTGACTTGTCATGGCAAAATTTGACGTCAAACTTGAATCGAACTGTAGCAAGTCTGATGTGACAAAACGCCATCCCTTGCAAATCAAACTTGCTGCAATTTTGCAAAACAAGCTTCCTGCAAAGATAGCACAATAAAGAGAAATAATATCTTTGTCTCTGTTTTAAAAAACATTCGATTTTAATAGATCTCCTGCCTGTAATTCTTTTTTATTAATTCAATAAATCAATGGATAATTTGTAGAAAAATAACTTTTTATAAAAAAAAAAATTTTGAAACATTTTCCATCTTTTTACTAAATATATCACTCTCACTTTAAAGAAAACTATATCTCTTTTTTCTTAATGTTGAAATTTTAACGTTTATAAACAAAATTAAATCTAAAAAACAGTCAATGTTTGTTCAAAAATAATAACTTGGATTTTATCCCATTTTAAAAGTAATTACTTTTGAACCCTAATTTCATAATTTATTCTACTAACAAAACGTAGTTATTAGCCAAATTCACTCTCTCTCTCTCTTTGACTCAAACCATATTCTCAACTCAAAACTTAAAAAATAATGAAATCAAGAAAACAGTTTAAAATAAAACGTGTAGATGCACGATTAGAAACGTGTAGATGTAGATTAGAGCAATCTATCTTCTCCTATCAGAGTTCCGCTGGCTAAGTGGCTAAGGCGACTGGCTATTCGAATCTGAGGTTAGTCTGCGTACTCTGTTTTTGCTATAGTTTACAAAGAGTTTGACGCGACAAATTTGTGGCAAATTTGACGCGTGGTGACTAACTTGTTTGCGTTAACTTGCTGCAGTCTTGTTGTGAACTTGAGGTCTTGCCGTGTGAAACCTCTTGCAAGGTTGCAAGCTTGTAGAGCAAGATTTCTGCAAACTTGTTGCAAACTAAAATTGCTATATGGGTTAGAGATTTCGCGTTCACATACACGCAGGCGGACACACAGATAAACTTCCCTTCCACGGATTTCGTTCAAAATTTGATAGCTATTTTCAATTCTGGTGTGAAAACACCATGCCGAATTTCATTCCCATAGCTTATTGCGTTTTTGGATTATCATGTCCATAGACGAACATAATCTCAGAATTATTTTTTTCGGACACAGGAAGGTCTAAAACGTGAAGATCCATCAATATATCTAGGTCGGATTTTTTGACGATTACGATACTTTCTCTTTTTGTACTATGTATTAAGGGAAGTAAAAAATATACTATTACCGCCCATACCATTCATAGCAAAATCATACAGCAGGAATTAGCACCAGTATGAAACCTAATCCACCAATCAGCCTAATCCTTTCGTCACCCGCCCTTCATCATTACCCCATAAAGTTTTTAGGAAAAGATTTCTAATAATACGACTTTTTCTTTTTGTCTTTGAATGTTTAATACCCACGGCCCGAGTCCGGTCAGTGAGCCGGATATTCATCAAGCTTAGCGACACGCAACCCGGATAGAAGAAAAGGAATAAAAACCTCCCGGATTTTTCCGGGACGATAGCATCTCAAGGGGGATTAGTGACAGAGGGTGCTTCACCTGCTTCTCCGTGTCAGTTCTGTGTCCGGACCACCCTTCTGATTTATTGCCCTTGCACTTCGCATCATTATCACCTGGAAGTGTCTGCAGTCGGTGCAGAAAGGAACCAAGAACCTAGGTTCCTTTCATCCATCAAGGTAATCATCCATGAAGTCAATTAATGCCTGCCTATAATATATGACTATTCGTGTTCAGAACTGTTTTAAAATTGCGTTCGTCCCGAGTTGTTAGTGTACTCGTATTTAACCCCCTGATTGCTTATCCTGCGATTTCCGCTAGGTTAAATACCCACTGGAAAAAAGAAAGACCGGGATTGCAAAGTAACTGCGCATGCTCAAGAAGTCGGAACAGGAACAAAGGGACTTTCCTGTTCTCGAAGAGGGAAACGCTTTCTGAGAAGACAGCCGATAAGGAAAATTCTCTGTGTCAAAAGTTAATTTTATTGTTAGATTTGGATATTACAAGCAAAACTGAATAAAAAATTAATTTAAATTAATGCACTGAAAAAAGTTGAGGGTGTTGTAGTCCCGCAGTCCCTATACACGAGCCGCCCCTGTTCACTTCATTAATTGTACCAAAACTAATTTTTTGATGAAAGTTTGTTGAGAAAAAGAAAATCTGATATAATTTTTCTCCACTTTTTACTTTTTTTACCATTTGTATATTTCTCGTGCATATTTAATATAACTGTGAAATAATTAGTTCTGACGTTAAATAAACTAAAGTTAAAGGACAATATATCATTGGCTGTGCTGAGCATTCCTGGTGACAAGTTATGTTCGGCGGTCGAGAATGTTGTGTTCGGAATGCAATATGTGGTCCATGAAAATGGTGGTCACATTGAAAGAGAACTATACCCTCGCCGAGAAGTGCTTTTATTGAATAAAGTGCTATGGTGAGCTGAAATATCATCTCTGCAACCCTTTGGAGCAGTTCGTTTGCTGCATTAAAGTCTGGTTATAAATTATCTTTTTTAAAAAAGCTGATCAAATCAGTGGGCAGCTTTTTTCTTTTTTTAATAATGATATAAGAAATTTTTTGAACACCGTAAAAAATTTGCCACTCAACTTATTATGCAGAAAGTCTCAAAAAAGAATAATTTAAATCAGCTTTTTGGCCATTTCATAGTATTACAATGCAGTTTTCACGTTATTTTTTTAATAATGATCAGTAAAGCTCATTCAGTCAAACTATTTGTGTATAAAACAAGAATATAAACAGATAATTAAATAGTTTGTTATCTGTGAAGAAGAAGAAAGTCATTCTAAATTTGTGGGGTAGTGGCGAGCGTTTCGTTTATCGTCAAAATCGAAAGTAAACCATTCGTAAAAAAAAAAAAACTGTTTAAAAAAAACAGTTTTAAATAACGGGTTCAACCTAGGGTTTTTTTTAATGTAAATGAGTTGTTCTTTGAAAATACCCAACATTCTAAAAAAGTCTAATCTGCTACATTCCAAGTCGTTTTAAACACTTTTATTTAACTTGTTCAACTTAATATTTTCAAAAGTTGATTATCAGTTAATTATCAATTAAAATAAATTTTGATTCCGTACCGGTAACACCACGTGGTAGAATGTCTGAAAAATAATAGATCTCACGATTAAAATGTAGAAAATTATCTAAAATTTTAAAAAGACTGCCATTTATTACATTAATAAACGTATGTTTAAAATTCTGCTTTAACTTAAATTTATTATTTAAAGCGTTTTTGCATTGCTGTTCGATTTACGAAGATTCATTTAATTATTATGTTTTAGGCATTTTTACGGAGTCTCAGATACTAATTACTAATGATTACATGCCATCAAAGGATAACATCATTAGTAACTGCAAAGCACCTTTTTCTTTTTTCGTTTATTCTACACATGTTATATCAAATCACGGAAGATTTAGAAGAGTGTTAGATAAAGTTAAGATATGTGTTAACTTTCGAATTCACGTCTTTTACCTCTTCCTATTCAATACAAAATATTTTGAAGTGTAGTATGTGATAAATATAGCAAATTAAACGTCATTAACACATATTGTTATGAATAACTGCGTTTCTTTTCGAAAAAGAAAATATTTGCTCCTATTTACGGAAAAAGTAACTTTTTTTATATAGTTTAGAAATATGGTAGAACTTCGATTAATCGTCGCCCTCGGGACCAGGGCTGTAGCAGATAACCGAATAGATGGATAACAGAAATCTCTTAACACATACATAAATAAGGGCCACAACCTCTTAACTTCAGAAGGACGGCCTCTATAGCCATGAAAGTAGTGTCTAGGTGTAGCAAACTGGCTATGCTCTATGCGATGAGACCACTTACAGCGCCATCTGGTAGCAAATTCCGTAATTAGCGTTCCTATCTCGTAAACGGTACAAAGTAGAGGAAGAATGTCAATTACAAAGTCGTAGAGCGTTATTGATTTATTAGAAAAAGATACCTTGTGCACATTAATACGAAGAACAAAGCGCTTAAAATTCACATTTGCTTGTTAGCATTTTCCGAAATTGTGATGTCACAAGACATGGACAAAAGTGTTATTTTGCTTGCAAAAAATGACCTCATTATACTTTTCCTTGTGGCAATAACTCAAACATCAGGTGTATGGACCTTTCCGCCAATATTCCCAAGACTTTCGATGACGTATTACTGTTGCTTGTGCTTGTAACTACTTGCTTTTGCTTGGGAACTTCTTTCGGAGTACCACCGAAGAGAATTGGAGTAACAAGTCCCTATCCCGCGAGATAGGGAATCGTTTTAAATATTTTTTTCACTGCGGAAGAAAGTTGCACGAGATAAAATTTGAAAATAAATAACTTTCAAAATGAATCATGAAGGAAAATGGAGTAATTAAGTAAGTAAACTAAGTAATAAGTAATGATAAATTAAAAAAATTAGTTTGAAAATTATTGTAGATAAATTTGGATGATTATTTTTCTCGTTGTCTATGAACATTATAATTCTGAAACAGAAACAGCTAGAGGAATGAAACGTGGGATGAGATCTCAACACCAAATTTGTGAATCTAGTAAATTTTGGGCGAAACCCTCCAAAGAAATTAAGTTTGTTTGTCTGTCTGTTAGCATTGTCATGTCATTTGATGGTCATACCAATAGTGTAGAAAACTTTAATGCTCATTTCGCTCGAAATAAACCCAGAAGAGCCACTTCAAGCAGTTTTTAGTACCCATATGTATTTATTTCAACTAACAGCTTTCAATGAATTTTTTTCACGTTCAGTCGATTCTCTCAATCCTTATATAAGAGATAAGAGCCTTACCAAAAATAACTGAAAAATCATTTAAGAAATTCTTAATTATTGTGTTAGTTAAAAACAATTAGTAATTTCTAAATTAAAATTTCTTAATAAAAGTAATTTGAAGTCACAAATCTAATAGTAATCTTTTATTAACTGAGTATTAAACTATTGAAAATTAATTAAAAAAATCCTAATTTAACTTATGCAAAAATCATTAGCATGCAGTGTAGATCTTTACGTTACAGCACCCCCACGGTGATTTAGCACGAGCCGCCATTGGAAGTAACCGTATATGTTTATTATACAAGGGGAAAAAAAGAATGAATGAATATACCTGGAAGATATGAAAGGAAAATTCC
>BGPR01001064.1:295677-318659 GCA_013235015.1 Araneus ventricosus | reverse complement strand
TTAGCTTTTATCTTATGAAGCAGCGTACCTTGTATCGAATTGTTGCTCTCGAAGACTTTGCTGGCTTTCTTCGTAACTGCGAGTGGCTTGAAATTTGTATGTTCATAAAGAACAGGTCAAATTACTAATTATTATTACGAAGTGTAATTTTTTATGCTATTCCCAGGTCCTAATAGACATATGCAGTAAAATATTTTTGCCATACTAACAATTTAAACGAAAGAAGTTCCACACTTTGCAAATAAAACTGAACAGATTAGGAAGGTTTGAATCAAACGTTTGAAATTAGATTAGAATTGACAGGGAAAAATATTACAACACTTAAAAGTTGCATAATTTGCATGGGACAATAACTTTAAGAACAAGAAAATGTTAAATTAAAATGTTTGTACTTTACTAAAGGATAAATAATTTCTCCTATAAATATTTAAAGCCTTAATATTGACAATATCACTATGAGTTTAAGAGAAATTCAATCATTAAAGAAGATGTATTTAGATGAATAATAATCGAATTAACGAGATTCATTTCTCGAATACTCTAAATGGATAGAGATACAGCATAGAGATTTCTGAAATGTGATTGCAAAAGCAAATAGCTATAGCAAATGTCAACAGTTCGATTTTCTCTAATATAAAGTTAGATCAAAGTTCTTAGTTTGCCAACTTTCGGCATCTAATTATCTTTATCCCTGTCCAATATTTAACAAACAATATCTCACTTAACTTCAGTATACTTATCGATCCAAAATTATATAATTTTTATTATATTATAAAACTTTATTATATTTTTAAATATTGGCTGTATGATAATATCGAAAATGATATATTTGATAAATTTATTACACTTGTATAATTTTATTATGACTATGGTAGAGGTAATTTTGAAAAAAATGAATGGTTGCTTTTGAAATTTAAAGATTTAGAAATGGGTTTTATATAACGTATATGGTTTTATAGCCAGTGACTTTTCAAGTTAACAGTCCGGAAGTCTCTTTGTGCCTTAACAGAATGCAGCGTTTAACAGTAATGATCTTATCTCTGTATATATATATATATATATTTGGTTCCGGGGAAACAAACTCTTTTTAGCATTATTGCTAGAGATTGTGTGTTTAGAAAACACCGATAATATGTATACGCTCTTTCAGGACTTCCATTACTGATAACGCTTCCCGGACGTTAGCGTTATATTCCATCTTCTTGTTTTGTTTTTTCTTTTATGACGTGGTTTGATGTTTTCTTTTTTTAATATATATATATATATATTCCAAAATCACTTTTCTTAAACTCCAGTTTCGTTCTATTTCCCGCGCTGGAGGTATATTAAATCTCTCGTCTTGGCATATTTATTACTAAAAGAATATTTTAATCGTTTCTCCATGCGCACACAATTTGCGAAATCAGTGACTTATTGCCGTCATGCATTTTCCCTAAAATTCTTACGTAATATACTAAAAATAGCTATTGCTCCCTTCACTTTGATCACGTGTCTATCTGTTAAATCCCTACCTGAGAAAAAGCAGGGATTTTCTGTTCTTTTTTTTGGCTTAAAATCTTCAAATAAGACCCACGTATGTCCGTCACTCTCCCATAATAAAATGAAAATTAGAATATAACTCGGCCTGTTTTTGTTATTTAACGACTGCAACAACGAGTGCATTTTATATATATATATATAAAGAGAGAGTAATTGAAAAAGCACGCGTCCAAAATGAAAGGCCAATTCAGGCAACAACTGAAAATCACATAGGAAAATATGTGCGCAAGCGACATATGGAGGCAGCAGACAGCATTTAAAATAATATGCAATACAACGACGACGAAGAAGAATCTTCCCACAATATTTTGTTTGGGAAGAATACTACTAGATGTGGAAAGCTTTTATCAGACACTTTGATACACGGCTTATATCAACGCTGCAATCAATGGTACACCTCCTCAAAAATATCATGCATATCTCGAGCACATCTTGCTGCCGAACAAATTTTTCATATTAAATCTTTCTGCTACGATACAGGGGTTTCGTAAAAGAGTTCTTATATGAAACCCCTTAAGAAAAAGAATAAGGGGGACACATCTGGTTCTCCACGACCAATCCAGCTCCCGAAAAGGGTGGACAACACATGTTTTCGAGCATCCCTGCTGAAATACGAGAGAGTCCTACCGAGTTGGACCAAAAATGGTGACACGCAGACACAAGAGTTAGCATTCAGCATTTCTGAAAGAGTTCGTGATTGCTTTACATATGTGTGGCTAACAACTTCATCTCAGAATGGCGTTGTTATGTTCTGGACACTTATGTGATTTTGGATTCATATCGTATGCCTCAATTTCCCTTTCTAGCACGCTGTTTTGAAACACCCTGTATATATTTAGGGTAAGAGAAGTACAGTATCATGATGTTTTCCCGTATACCTGAGACATTTGGAAACGTATTATTTCATTTTTCGGTTATGCATCTATCTCTTTACTTACTGTTAACTTGTGTTTAACTATCACTCAATTTAAATTTATATTAGAATTCAGTCATCGTTTTGTTCATCGAAATTTCAATGGATTCTCTGATCGTCTAACAGTCGTAATTATCTAATTTACTACTCCGACTAAAATCTGTTGTTTATCAAGCTATGCTTCGTAGTAAATCCATTGTTTCTCAAATTAACTTTCTGTTCCTAAAAGTGCTATTAAAAATAAATGAGTTAAGAAGATCCGTAAAGTTATTATTGTTTTTAATTTATATTAACGTCCCTTTTTGAACAACTCGAGGGCTATTTTGATAGGGGAGGGGACCTCGTAATTTTGAATCACGATCAGATGACGAGGATGACGCCTGCAACATCCGTAGAAAAGTAACTGCATACTGTCTTACACATATCGGAAATAAAACAGAATAAAATATAGTTTGAAATATTCCTGGCCTTTGTTTATAAAGACAAGCTTTATTTTTCAAAGAGAATTGCTGCCTGCCTCATGCAGCTGAAATACTAAGTGCGATCAAATTTTTTTTTTATGTCTGCAAACGTAATGCATGAATTAAAAAAACAATTTAATTTACAATACCATCTTTTAAATTATAGTTTGATCTTCAAATTATTTAAAGACGAAAGTCTAAACTGGAAAGAGGCAGATGTCATAAAAAGGCCAAATTTTAGAGGAATTCATTGAATTTCTTGACCAATTTCATTTCAAAATGTATTTGAAGATAGAAAGTTCATCAAAATTATTTATATTATATCTTTCTACTGCTGTTGAAACAAATATAAATTGAAAATTATTTTTATGTGCTGTTTATTCAACTTACAACGGAAAAATTACTTTCCTCAGTCTTCTGAATTTTGCTGTTACTTTTTTGTTGCCAATATTGGCACTTTTATGCAACCAACTCTGAAATTTGGCTGCATATGGCTTTTTTTGAAAGCCCGAAGTGTTGAGAAAATGAAGATTTCATCACTTTATCGAATTATTTCTGAAAACTGGTTGGAATATTTTTTAAAATTATTATTAATGGTGACATGAAAATCGAGTGTTTTAAATATTTGAAATATTTATATGTGTTTGACAACCAGAAGCATTTCTGACGAATTTTGCATTATTTTCTTCCAAATTGCGAAAATACCAATATAGAAAATACCTTTATTTCTTAAATTTAACGATTATCTCTTTAACAACAGTAAGAATTATGTTTGCAGTTCCTGCCAAGATCTATGAAATTAAATATCACTTTTATTAACTAATTTTTTGAATATCACAACTCAATTCACATTCCCGTGCTCATAATGCGCATTTAATGCATAATTTATAGTTTTAGCTTAATTAGTTAAATTTAAATTCAGTTTTGAAACAATACGATCATCATATTATATGTAATAAACATACGATTATTACATAGATATATGTAATAACATATTTATAGTTTGTGGATACATACCAATATTTTTACAACCATTTAGAAATCTCTTTTTCTAATTAAAAAAAAATTAAAGAATTTCAGTTTCTAAAATTTTATTTAATAATTACATTTCATTGAAAAGTCTAAATAACAAGTGATTTTAAAATCTACAGCAAAAGAATTATACTTAAATACCTAATAAGTTCATGCATTAAATTAAAAACAATATTAATTAAACAGCAAGAATCAAAAATAAGAATATTTAAAATACTTATTGCGTTATATTTTTTAACATCTCAACTGCCAAGGCTGCATATATACTCATAGGAAGATTTTAAGAATTTCCTTTTCCTCCGTAATTTGTTCCTAACCGTATAACTCTACCCAATACCTTAAAATGCAATAATATGATATTGAGCAGGCCTAGGCTGTATTCGCCTAGGAGATACTCATGTATTAGAAAAGGAAGGAAGAATGTGACAATATGGGCGACAATAATGGTCTAACATGTAGGATCAGACGACAATGGGGAGGGAATAGCTTAATGTTTCGTCATCAGTTAAGGAGTTAACTACGTTTTCCATATTTATTGGAGTTTTAAGCTGTTTGTCATATAAGATTATTGTCGGTTCTTAGATCTGTAGATTTTTCACGCATATATTTCTGAAATGAGGCTAATTACTGCTCTAATGTGAAGGACATGAACATTAAAATTTAAATGTTCATGTCCTTCACAATCGTGTCTTTATATACTCTTCAACTACACCCATATTCTGTAAAATAATAGGAATTATGCTTCAATTATACAGTTTGTGTTATGGTTGTTTTCCTAAAGGGGACATAAGACTGTTAAACCTCAAAACTTTCCGATTTTATGAAAAATATATATATTATCCCACTGTCTTTTCTGAACAATTTAAAACAATCTGCGTTAAGGAGTTCCCATAATTCTAAAAGGTATGAAAGAAAATGTATGACCTCTTCAACGTAAGCATCGAATATGGCCATATTTTTAAAGCGCTGTATCTCAAAATGTGTTTTTTTTATATTGCGCATTATATCTCAAGAACTATTGAAAATTTTTAAATAACATTTTTACCGAATATTTATTTTTTTACGTTCTACAAATAGAACCACAATTTTGTACATATTTCTCCAAATAAGTGTTTTTGGGTGGTTAGAAAAGTTGACATTTTAACGATTTTTTAAATTTTTATTTTAAATTGGTATATAAATTAGAAATTAAATTTAAATGTTAATAAATTGTGGTTCAGATTCTTAAACAGATTGCTTTAAATACTTAGATATCCAAAATATTGTGTTTGGATAAATATTTTATCCGTAACATGCGCCCAAGGTGATTATCCCATTTTTTCTCCAAACATTATAGTCATATTTATTACTCTCTTAAAAATATGAAAGTTTGAAAATGTGTGTACTATAAGCGAAAGAACAAATATTTTCTTTTGAAAAAAAGGGAGTTTGTGAATTTCTATGTTTCAGAGATATAATGTATCGAATTTAACAGTTTTCCACTATTTTTTCGAAGTTAATGAGTGGTATGTCCCCTTAAAACTTTGCTGACTGGCACGGCGTACAGAGTGCTCCAGTGGGTATGTAAAATAAGAAGAATGAAAACAATCAAAGGTGAAGAGCTCGCCACCACTCTAACCTCGTATTAACATTCCTCCTGCTTGCTCCGATAGTTTCCACTGACTGAATCAATCAATCTCGTCTGATCGCGTTTGAAAGTACATGAAATGCACTTTATAACCCAACCTGGCTACCCCTAAACGGCGTGAAATTATCCCTACAGAGCAATATTCGTCTGTTTTGGGAGATTTAAGCAAGAAAATATAAACTAAGGACGAATCTACTGCATTAAATATCGATGGAGAAGTGACTGAGTAAAGCGACTAGGAAACTGATTCTGACGCTGACGTGGAGGACAATCCAGTTCACGAAGAATATAGCGACTCAAACTCGAACACAAATATTTGTATCATCCATCAATTCAACCTCTAATAGTTTTATACTATAAAAAATAAAGTTGTGTTAAAGTTAAATAAGCTTAGAATTGGAGAAAACGGAATATTGCATAAAGTGCGCCAACATGATCTGAGTGCTCGAAAATGTCACCTATCCACAAAGTGTTAAAAAAATTAATTCAGAAAAATATCTTATGCTACTATTTGCTAAAATTAAATAAGAGTATCCTTCACTAAATATAGCTTCTTGCACAGCGCATTTTATTTGATTGAATTTCGTGCTGAAATAGTTACACTCTAAAGTAAAGTTTGGAATAGTATACATGAAATCCATAAACAGTGGTTAGTTCTATAAGACATAACTGCCCTAAATTGATCATGGTAGTTTCATTAACACAATCAGCAGCTTTGTCAAAGCTAAATATGATTGGAAATATATTTCCAAATAAAAATAAATAACATCTAGGAGACGGGCTATTCGTGTTTGATTTTTTATAAAAGTTACTTTTGACCTTCATCTAAGACTTCAAACCTATCTCGGTTGATGAATGTTTACGGCGAGTTGAGAATTCATGCCAATTTCACTCAACAGGAAGTTATTTCAGAAGGTTCCTTTTATATAGAAATTCTATCACTTTGACATTCGGAACATATACCTTACCTACAGTGCGAGTTTTTCATGAAATGTTATGGGCATTGCATTCCAATTTTACATAGAAAAATTTTAATGCTAAAAACATTCACTGCATAAGAGTTTTGATGGATCCTCTATACCATGAAATACTTGAATTGATTGAAAAGTAAGGAAAAATCTGTGAAGAAAATGTTGAAAACTGCGGCTTTCATAAATACGAATTTTTGAGTTTTTCATTTGCTGCCTTCTTAACGCACTTCGAATGAATATTTTTCCGAGTTAAAATGCGTCATTCAGAAATGAAAAGTCTCAAAGGCTGCGTCGCTCCTACTTCTTTAAGAAATGCTGAGTCGGTTGTTGAAAGGCAAGCATTTTATGCAAAAAAATCTCAAGTAATGAAACAAGTCGGAAAAGAAACTCATTTTTAAGCTGAAGTTACTGAAAATATTTTTGATGATGCACTGGTTCCCAGAACTAATTTTTGTTACAATTTTTCTTTTGATGCATTAAGATTATCGTGACAGCGATAAATTCTGGTTCCTGATTCATAAATATACCAATCTGAATAATAGTGGCATTCCTTTTACGTCGAATTGTTTACCAGTATATTTCTGTAATTCATCAAAATATTTTAGTGTTAGATTGAGTAAATAATAAATTTAAGCTTTCATTCACGATGAATATAAATAGAATTTTGATAACGAACTGGGTGAAAGAACAGTTTAATAGACACGTTAAGACTATATATATATGCATACTTTTGATTTTCAATATTTATTCAATAGTACAGATACCACAGGTTTGATGAAAATTCTATTAAAGATTTATGAAGATTTTAGCATATATAAAACGATTGATTTCAAAAAATACAAAACACTAATAGAAGTTATATTAAAAGAAAATTATATTAGCCTTGACAATAAATTATACAAACAAATTAAAGGTATTCCACAAGGTGGACCTGCAAGTAATGCTCTTGCTAACTTATACTTACATTATTATGACAAAGAAATTAATTACAATTCTTCTATAACGTACAGATTTATTGATGATTTAATTATTTGTTCAAGAGAAGAAGGATATACTCCAACTACTGACTTTTATCCAGAGTTTTTAACTTTAATTAAAACTAATGAAGGTAATTCTACTGCAGATTTTCTAGATCTTGAGATCAAAATTGTTAACAGTAAACTAAATACAGAAACTTTTTATAAAAGAAACACATTTATGTTTAATATAAATAGGCTACCATTCTGGAATAGCAATATAAGTATTCAACTCTTTCGAAACATCATCCTGAACTATTTACTTAGAAACAAAATATTAATCACAGATAGTAAAAAACAGAGATCCTATATTGATAAATTTATTGAAAATGCCCTGTTATATGGATTTCCTATTAATTTCATGCTTGTTTATATTAACAAAAAATTATTAACACATTTAAAAGAATAGTACATTAGAAATGATTAATTTGAATACTCATATCCTTTGATTTCAGTGAGTTTTAGTACATCTTTACATTAGTAAATGGCGCCACTATTATCAGAAATAGTTTGCAAAAGATAAGATGAAAAATTACATCATTATTTAAATGTTAATATCAAATTAGAATAGATTAATATAATGTTCTTAAAATTATAAATCTATAGTTTAATTATTAATGATGATTTAATATAGTGTATATAACATATCATAGTTAAAATATTTTCACAATAAATGTGAAACTGTAATTCGTATTTAGCTTTTGGTATTTTTGCTATGACTTTGAAGCAGTAAGTATTTAGTTAATTTTGTCGTTCTTTTCTTAATATATTTTGGAGATTTACTCCTATATTTGTTGTCTTTTTCCGACAATTGGCCTTCACAGAAGGTTGGCGTCTATAAATTTCGAAATAATGTGACATAATCGATTCCTCAGGTCGATTGGCATTTGATTGTTGAAATTCCATATCTGGATTGGCTTTTTCATAGTAATAGTTTTTAATCTTATTAGCTCATACTGTATTTCATTGTGTGGATAATATTAGGTTATATAGTTTATTATATTTAATTTTAAAAGATGGTTTAATACATGTATATGATGAAAATGATATTTGAGTTTTAATGGTTTAAATATATATATATATATACATATATATAAAACTCCATATACTTGGATTGCCTTTTTCAGTACTTTTAATAACAACGGAGTTTTTTTCACTAGTTGACATATAAATGCTTATACTTAATTTTTTGTTCATGGTATCTATAGTATTTTCAATTCTTTAGATTTTGTTTTAAATTTGGTTGCATTGTTCAAATAATGATTTTTTCGTTTAGGATTTTCTTTGTTTACTTTGTTTCTGTAGGATCATATATAATAATTTATATTTATATATATATATATATATCAGTTTTATCATATTGACTTCCAGTTTTGAAGTGACACGAAGACAATTTTGGGACTAACCTCGTGATTTTCAACCGTGTTCCGATGACGAAGATGATACCTGAGACGCCACCATCACTCCAAGACTTTTAACACCACACAAGTAGGAGATTGTCTGATCCTCAGATTTAAGATTTCAAGTCTAGGTTTAACTTACGCCATCTGTTATACAGATTCTTCATCTTCATTGGAATCCATTTTGTATACATTGAAATGTTAATCAATTAGATATATATAAATAGTAATGACTTGGACTTAAACCGACAAGAAGTGGATTTGAAAAGTCTACTATACTTTTCTATATGTATGGCTTATAAATTTCTACCAATTCTATTCAATACTCCGTAAATACTGTCGGAAAGACACTTAAGAGTTGGGAGACAGGGAAAAGGAAAAAAAAAATATTTAAAGCAACAGATAAAGTTTACACTAAATGGAGGTTGAAATGAATTTTGCTGTTCACGCAGATATTTATAAGATGATTGCTCACAGAGTGAATAAAACAAAAGAATTCAATAGAACTTCATATACAGATTATCAAGTTGAGCGTTTTAATTATTAATTTTTTTCCGAGGGAAAAAGTTTCTCTATTAAATATGTTGGGATTTTAAGGGAATTTGTGAATGAATATTCTTTTTTTAATGAGTTAAAAAGAAATTTTGGAATTTTTTCGATGCACCCAATGATGTTCTCAATGGATGAATGAGAATTTATAAAAATTGGTATATTAAAATGGCAAGAGCCAAGAAAGCCAGTTTTCGAGCGTATACTTGTCTGAAACTTCCTTGCAGCATTATATTTCGAAGATAAGAAAATTCTCTTACTGAAAGTTCGAAACAATTTTAAGCCAGCAATTGCCAAAGAATATCTGTTATCATTTTCTCTAAATCCAAAATTCATGTAATTTCGACACAACTAAAATATTTACAGATATTAATTGCATGCAGTAATCTAGACAATTTTGTGCTTGTCGACATATCAGTTCTGAAATGAAATGCATAAACCTCAAGTATAATTTAAAAATACAATCATGAATTCCATAAATCACCGGAATACTTTTAAAATCCTTCTAATAATTCCATAATTTTCTATAACTGTTTTAAATATCATGGCAAAAATTAGTTTAATTGTCTAAATTAATTAATAGTTTTATTGTCAGCAAGTTTCTAACGACTGAATAATCTTTGGAACGCAAGAATATGAATTTTAACTAAAATATTCCAAAGAGTTAAGTCGCATTATAGCTTTGTTACTGAAAAGATTATCGATTTAAGGCTTCTTTTTCTTCACTGGGTCCTTGAAACGTCCTTTACTCTAATTACGTGAAAAAATATGTCGTTTCACCATTTAATAACAGCAAGGTACATAATAAGGGAACTGAGTAAAAAATATTGATTGATAATCTCCAAATTAACATTTTTACTAGGAAAATCCCTTTCTTTACTTTTAGTTAGTTCCCATGCTATTCCGGAATTAAGGCGAATAGGAGAACCGTAAAGAAATTCGTGTCTGCTGATACTATTAGTGCATTATTTTACTATAAATTTAGTTTATGAATCGTTATACTATCTGGTTTTCATTGACGTCGACTAACTTCAGTATAAAATTACAACTAAAGGTCTGGGTTTGGAAATTAGACAATGTTTAATTGTTAAGATGTAGCAAATAGTAAGCATCATGCGTTTTCCTAGATTATAGTTAAACCCTTTCGAAAATAGTTTTCTTAATAGTTAATATGCACTGAAAGAGCGTCTATTTTTTTAAATTTTACCGTCTGATTGAGAATTCCTAAGTGGAAAGTGGAAACAAAATCATTATTTTCTATTTTACTACAAAGAATATTGTCTAAATTGAATTTTAATTCCTATTCACGTCACTTTTATGTTAATGGTTTATCCATACCATATTAACCTTCTCCTTACGGTATGTGGAAATTCTCTAACTGCAGAAGTTTCACCTTTGCTTACGGTTTGGTTCAATTTCTTCGCCAATAAAAAATTAAGGTTTTAATACTCCTCTTTAAAACAATTTGTCTTTCCTGTAAGATTTCACTTAATATTACTGTTTAAACGCTAGAAATCTTCAACCATCCAATGTGTGATATCTTGTTTGGTTGCAATGTGGGAGAACAAGAATATAAAATCAACGATTATCGAATGAAAACGCAGGCAATACATTGAAAAGACAGGAAGACATTTTCCTGTTTCCTCGTGAAATTCCTACTATCAAGAGGTTTTCCTTTTTCCTCTAGCCAGTAGTGTATTGTTTAACATATTTCTACGAATTTAAACTGCCAATAAAAATGATAAACATTTCAAGCATTTAGTGTTCATTAAGTGTCCATTAATTTCACACATTAAGTGTTCTCTATTGAAATTCAATTTATGTTTACGCATTCTTTCATTTCCTCTAAATATTTGGAAAATATTCACTATGACGTGGCCAACATTCCTACAACTTGAATCATAGCAACAACATAGAAGTTTCAGGAAGTGACAAGCAAATGAAGAGTTGTCTGTTCATTTCAGGCCTCTAGCGGAAGACATTGCAAGACAAGAAATTGGCCTCGATTCAAGAAAAAGGGTCATCGAATACTCTTCCTCGGACGGATGAATGAATGCATCGAGGTGCTATTTTGCGCTGTGCGGCTATTTTTGGTCCGTCAATGAAATCCCAGTTACGACATTTTGTAGCTTCTTATTCCAGGAAGAAGAGAGATAATTCGTCTCCAAATCGCTTCTTTTCATGGTTATTTTAACGCTAATAGTTTACTTCGAATTTTAGACGTATCCAAAATACCATGCTGCAATTTCACGACGGAACAATTCGTGTTGATAGGGAGAAAAATTATGCAGAATATATTTTTGCTTTTGTGAATGTTGTATAAATTACAACATCAGATCCTACATTAACCATACAAATCATATGAATTCCATTTGTCGACCACAGTTAAAGTTTTTTCCCAATAGTAGCATAAATGGCTAAAATTAGATTGAAGAAATTAGTAATTTTAAAATTATGACAGAAATATATAAAAGTATTGTCAGTAGTAAAGGATTAGAATTGAAATAACGGAATCTAAAGAATTCCTATGCTCATTAGAGGAGAATTACTGTCTTAGAAAAATAAGAATTCGGGAATTTGCTTTTTGAATTTCAATCAGAACATTTTGTTCATTATACTAACATTAAATAGGTCTTGAGTAGTCGATGCAGTTCAAGGACAGTGATTACCAAATTATAACTTCAAAGTTATACTTTAATTTAATGAACACGCAAATGTAAATCTTAATTTCGCTATTTTTCCAGACTGATTTTATGTTTGGGTGAAACCAATGTATTTTTTATGCATCCAGGTGATATCTTTTGTTGAGCTGAGTGCTCTTAATGAACTTATTTAAAGCTCTGTAATAAAATAACTTTATGGCTTGAATGTTAATGCAATTTGTGATTGTTCTAAAGTGAATAGATTTACAAACATCTCACTATCTCCACACGCACCATGTGATTGAAAGTATTTTACCTCTTTCATTTATAATATTAAACAAGTAATATAAAAAAATGTACAGTCAATTCCTACTTAGGTCAGCGCTTCGTCACTGACGCCTTCTTGAACATACCAGAAGACAGAGAATATTAGGTCTAGAAGCTGGAAAACCTAGCTCCATCTAAAGGAGAAAAATTAGAACCAAACGACTCAAGGCGACATATGCTTTCTCCCATATAAAACTAAAATTAATTAATTTAATTTAATTATTGAATTAATATTTGAAAAAACTGTATTAACATCAAGTGTCATCCACTACAAGTTTAAAAAATGTATTTGAACTTGAATGCATGAATAAAAATTATTTTATTAACGATTGAAAATTCGAACAAGATATATAAATAAATATGTATAGGGAGAGTGTGAACTAATAGTAGGAATTTAAAAAGCATTTATTGGTTTATTGCGTTTATGAATTGATTTTAAATAGAATGTATTTCATAGCACTTACAAAATCATGGCAGGTTTTATGTTCGATTAAAATGTCATGCTTTTTGGCATTGTTAGTGAAAAATTGCGTACAGGGCTAATACGAAACACAGTATTTTTTAAATAAAAATCAGTAAATAAAAACAATATAGGAGATGGCAATCCATCTTCATATCTGTAATCGACAATCATTCAGACATCCATTCAATGGCATCATTACTGAACATGACAGATTATGTGATGTGATTATTTTCATATCAATTGGTTTTCTGTATAATTTCAAACATCATGGCAATCTTCTGGTGAATCCTTTAAACCTCTGTTAACATATATTGACTGATTAAGTGCATTGGGCGAAAAAATTTGAATAATCTTATGAATAACACACATGAAATGGCCAATAAAAATGAGAGAAAATATTTACTAAATGATCGAAAGAAAAGCTACAATGATAGTAGGTATTTAACGATTTATTGAAGCTAAGAAAATCAGTATACAATGAGGGATTACCTTTCAAAATGCAAATTTGAAAAATACATTCTTTGAGATTTTTAGTTGTGGTTCTAAAAATGTGGCGTTCTAAAATGGAAAATTCTAGTAAAAAAACACTGGTGTCATTTGATTTTGTAAAGCATGGTACCTGAGAATATTTATTTCTAATTATTATCTTTATAAAAACCTTCATGGATATAAACGTTATTGAATTCATCGTATATTTGTATTTCTGAAAAGCAATTTTAAAAAAATTGATTTCAGAGCCGTTAAAAATTGAATTTAATATCATTTCATTGTTTCATTTTTAACACTCTAGCAGATCATTCATTCATCTGTAATAATTATTGAACAACTCAACTGATTAAAAAGAACTCGGTAAGGAAACGAAGAAACTTAAATCTTTCAATCTTTTCTATTTAATGAGCAATATTATTATTCCTATACAGGCATAAAAATTATGAAACTTTCATCTGGTACTTGCATTTTATGCTTTCACTTTATCTCGTGTGCATTTGTTAATGGTGCATAAAGATATTATGAACCAAAATCAGATAATTAATACTATCGGGCATTTAAGATGCAAATATTCACAAATCTTACATCGAAATTTTTTTTATTGGAATAATATAAAATGAATATGACACTTAAAATATAATACACACACAAAATATACTTATAGTAAAAAACAAGCTTATAACAAAACCAAAAATTAATAATTTGCTACATATAACATCTCATCTAAAACAGCACTGTCTCCGCGCTATCTCAATGTTACTTAAATATGAGAGCTGCTGAGAGCTTTGGAATTAGATGCATATGGCAGAAAGATCGTTTGATAAAAGATATTAAAAATATAACTGATTATGGAGCAATGAAATCTGCAGGCAAAGTAATAGTGAATTCAAACAGTTGAAGTAAACTGAAATTTCACATTTCTTCCTTAGAATGCTCCTAGTAACTGAAGCCTGTATCTCATATTCAAAATGCAGCATATTAACTTTATGAATAATATCAACAGTGTTTTTCGCAACATTTTATCAAAAGTGTTAAACAGCGACTCAGTTTAGACTCAGCGCTTGCATTGAAACTGACACTAACATGTTTACATCTCCATTCATAGAATATATCTATCGTTTATTGAATAACTTTATTTAGCTTTGTGTACATAAAAAGAGAAGGCACACATTAATTTCTTAAATGACTCTTCTATGCGCAAAGATCTCATTCTCTACAGGAAATTAAAGTATCAAGAGAGCAGAACACTTTAATGAAACACAGTGGAGTAATTGAAAAGGAGTCACTGATTCTTTTTTTCTAAATCTGAAAGTATACCTTGCAGCTTGCGAAATTTTAAACAGCAATTTTATAGCCTTGTGGATTGTATTAGACAAAATAATATATAGGGTCCACTAAATCCTTACACCCCCTCCTCCTTAATTTAAAAACGGCTGCAGCTATAGTCATAAAAGTAATGCCTAAGTACAGTAAAGTGTCTATCCGTCACCTGTTGGCAAACTGCGGAATTTGTGTTTCTTTCTCAAAAATGGAACGATACAATATTAATGCCCATAATATGTCTCTTTGTACTTAGTCGATGATGCTGCAAAACTTTTCAGCTGACTTTTTCCCTATATAGTACGGTTCTTGCGATATGATTGCTAATTCCATGATTTGCCACCAGATGGCGCTATAAATAGCCTCATGACTAGCGCATACCTATTTTACTACACCCCAACAACACTTTTATGACTATAGTTACAGTGTTTTGAAATTAAGGAAAGAGGGGGTGTAAGGAACATTAATGGGCACTCTGTATATAATTGAAGCTACTAAAGTACAACACGCACTTGTATTGTTATCACCGTAGTGTTGTAGTGTATTTTTGTGTTATTTGCTGTTATACCAATAAGTGTAATAATTGCGTGACCTTGATCTTAAGTTACACTTCTATTTAAATACGTAATTTGCTTTTTAAAAATATGGTGAGGTTCCTTGTAGTTGATACTCACAGTAGGGTGGGCCGAAAAACACTTTTTTTCGAAATCGCTATTCTAATAGAACAGAAAAGGTTCTCTCTGGGTTCAATAAACACGGTGTAAAATATTTTCATGATTGGATAATATCTTCTGCCCCCGCATCACACTTGGATTTTGGAAATTTGGGTAAAAATTGCAATTTTTACTCGGTGTAGGAAATATAATTATTTTTCAATATTGCTATTCTAATAGTGCGGAAGAGGTGCCCACTGGGTTCAATAAGAAAGGTGTAAAATACTTTTTCGATAGAATAATATCTTCTGTTTGTACATCGCAATTGAAATTTTGCAATTTTTGAAAAAAGTGCACTTTTTATGTGTTATAGAAATAAATCAAACATGAAAAATAGATGGGTACAAACACTGTTTATTGTTGTATTGTGTTGTACAATCGATTATATTACCTGAAAATTATTAAATAATTGGTGAGTAATGATATATTAGTATAATATTTGTTAAGGATATTGTAACCATAGAATGTTATAACATGTCAATACCAAAAGTTTACTTGCACTTAATCAGCAGGAAGAGGCTTGAAATCAGCCTTATTGACGAATTCAGGCATCGGGAAAAGAATGTGGATCTAATGAACCCGTCTCTATTTTGAAACCCATAGACTTTAATGGATGCTTCTGTCACTAACTTGGTACACCGTTCCATTGCCTGTGTGTCATATGGGAAGTGAACGAAGTCCCATTCTGGATTTTTCTTATCACGCACAATGGATCTAAATAAGGCAGTGGATATATTACGGAAGATTAGTGGAGAAGTAATGGTAATTGAAGACCAGTCAATCATTTCCGTATAGTCAGCTGCTTCAAAATTAAGTTATGGTGGAGAAAGACACGTACTGACTTTACATTGGAAGATGACTCTCTAGACTTAATTATACGTCGTGCAGAAAGTTCACTGATGCACACTCTTTCATAATTCAACATACATAGCAAGATATTCTCAGGATGAGCAAAGAACGAATTTCTACAAATTACTCCATCAACGATGTCCTTGAGGTCTTGAGATAAATACCTGGATCTAGAAATAGTATTCTGCACATGCTTAGCTCAATATTTAAGCGAGTGTTTAGACTTTATATTAAACCAGTTTGGAGTGTAAACTTTGATAACAAACTCAGCGATTTGTTTCAACTTCAAAGAAAAATCTGGAGAACTATCATATAATCTTAGAAGTCTGTTGGCTGTTGTCAGCCAGCGTGAATATGATAATGTACCAGGACTGCGTCTAGCCAGTTCATCAGAACAATTTCCCAATCGCAACGCTTGAGATAATTCTAATGAGTACATTTGATCCTTGCTCAAGTCACGTCTATCTGTTGTTGGTAATTTGCCGTCAATATTTTCGAAAGTTGTAACTGGCAAAGTTTCACATGTAAGGAGCGCCTTCCCAAAATTACCAGAATATGATTTTGGACCATTTGTTGGCACATCCAGCGTTTCAAACAGATGCTTCCGAGTAAATGTTCATTAAAATGCAGGAGACATATTACCCACTGCGGAGGTTTACCAAGTTTCAATTCCAAACACCGAATTACACCGGATTTCCATCCGGTATCACAGCCAATTGCCAAAAGCTGAGAAAGATATCTTGTGATTCCTTCAAAAAATCCGATAACAGTGCCGGAAATCTGTTTTGCGGTGCCAAATGATGGACTCAAATGAGTAATTTAACGTGAACCAAGTTCTTCAGTAAGACATAAACGTTCCTCTTTTGCTTTTCTCGTGTATCTTTTAGTATCTACTCTATCAATGTAGAATCTTTACGACCATTGAAATACAGCCCCTTTAACGGTAATGCCTGAGCTTCACTTAAAGCCTGGAATTTTAAATCCTTTCTAACTTTAGCCTTTTCTCTTCGCAGCTTGTTTTCGTCAACTACCAAATCTGAGTTATTGCTAGTTATGAGACCGTCATCGTGAAGAACACTTGAAGCAATTGCAGCCACAGCCCGGTCCGATACGCCACACCTGTCGCCAACCACAGGAGTTGAAGGGAGGCCAAGTCGCATTTGTGATGACTAAGCTACAAACGGAGTTAATAGTTTGTACTTAGGATCAGTAAGAGAGATTAAACGGTTCGATGTTGATGGTTTGTAAGTGTTCAGATTTAAAATTACTTCAGATATATCTGAAGAACAATCCGTTTCTTCATCTTCATAATCTACATACTCTGCGTTAGGCGTTGCTTGTGTATGTGATTTAAATATAAATTGTGAGCCTTTCTATCAGCACTATCAGCAATATCCGAAGTCGTTTCCAGTATGAAAAGACAAGAAAAAGTGTACTTTTTTACAAAAATTGCAAAATTTCAATTGCGATACGGGAACAGAAGATATTATTCTATCGATAAAATATTTTACACCTTTGTTATTGAACCCAGTGGGTACCTCTTCAGCACTATTAGAATAGTAATAATGAAAGATAATTATATTTCCTACACCGAGTAAAAATTGCAAATTGAAATTTTTACCCAAATTTCCAAACTCCAAGTGCGATGCGGGGGCAGAAGATATTATCCTATCAAAAAAATATTTTACACTGTGTTTATTGAACCCAGAGAGAACCTTTCCGTACTATTAGAATAGCGATTTTGGAAAAAGTGTTTTTTGGCCCAGCCTAACCCACAGTCCTAATTCGTGCTCATGTTACTTTTTCCGGGTGGGTACCATAGGGTTGAGTCGAGCTTCCTGGGATATGGATTAGAATGGCTTCTGACATTGGACAGAAACAAACATGTAATAATCTGCTTACAGAAAAAAATGTTTCGTAACTTCGCCGTAGTTTGAATTTATACAATTCGTCACATCTTTAATTGAATAGTAAGTAAATGATTGATAGATGAAGAGATTTGGAATTATGTCATATTGTAATAAACGAAATATATTATAATAGTAGAGTTACAATTAAATAATAATATTCATCAAAGCCTGCTAAATGCCGCTCTCTGTTTGAAATAAGGATATCCTAACATTGATCAGCGAGAGGAAAAACTGAAAAAAAATAGTTTTAAATGGTATATATCGTTAGTTTAATTAAAGTGTTAAAAATAGGATGCACTTCGATTAAGGATGTACATCGTTGAAGAGGATGTACATCGATATATATTTTACGTTTAAGAGATACATCGATATATTCTCTACTTGTAAGAGATAAATTGATATATACTACATACTTTAGTTGTAAAAGATAAATCGATATATACTACATACTTTAGTTGTAAAAAATAAATCAATACATACTTTAGTTGTAAGAGAAATCTATATATACTTTACTTGTAATAGATAAATCGATATATACTTTAGTTGTAAGAGATAAATCGATATATACTTTACTTGTAAGAAATAAATTGAGGTATAATCGATTTTATTGGAGTAAATGCTAACAATAATATTTTTTTGTTTTTATTTACGGAAAAAAATGCTTTAGATAATATAAAAAATATGTCCAATATGTTACCCAAGTAACTAAGCAACTAACTGTCCATGTTGCAAACCATTTTATGAAAAAAATCTTGAATTTGTCATCAAAGAATCCGTTCTATCATTTTTTACATATTTTTATAACAACAATTTATTCAATGATTAATTTGTAGACACCTTTTCAATTATGATAAAGTATTTCGATGCGTTAATACAAACTCTTTAAACGCTATTTCTCTTTGCTTGAATATACAAAATGAATAATTTCCTAAAACCTTCTTTTATAACTATTCAAGTTATATTCATATCTGCTTTAGTTTTGCTTTTGTTTTTGTTGCAGGTTTGCTCAATATCGCATGATATATGAATGCCAAGTACATTCTGCTGCGGAAAGACTGTCACTGTCTGTTGATAAACGATATTCATCATTCCTGTTGCCTTTCTACGTTACTCTCCTATTTAAAACCATTTTTAAACTTCAAGATAATTTAAAAGAGATAATAACTTATTTTGGTGCATTACTATAACTTTCAATAAGGTCTATCTGGAAATGTTGAAACAAAATTATTATTTTCTGTCTTTATTATTTTTTAATAATCTGTTATTATCAAATGATTTTTTCATAGTGAATATTCTAACCGAAATTTCTTGGCTACCGTAAATTATGGAAATTTCGAACGAAGAGGAATGTTTTTAAAATAAATTAGTATATATGGCGTTTGCGAAGGTGTTTCCTTTATTATTATTACTAGCTGATACCCGCGATTTCTTCCGCATACTAATACATCATTGGTAACTTGTGTCTCGGAATAAAATATTTTCATGTCTTTATAGTTTCAATGTAAAAAATACTTTCAGATGAAATATTATAATTAACAAAATCCTTTTGTCATGCGAAATGTTTTATTAAAATAAAAATATGAAGTGAAACAAACGATTTTTATTTTTCTCTTAAGTCATTAATAATTTTAAGGATTGACATAAAATTTAATTTTTTAAAGATCGGTGAAGGAATTCTGCGCGCATGCTCCAAAAGTAGCTGAAGGCGATAACAGTAGAAACATTGTTAAAAATTGTGTTTGAAAACATTTTCAAAAATTAATTAAGTGGTGTTGGAACCCTAAGTCTGTTAACCCTAACCCTGTTACTTCGATGTAATATTTCTCAAAATCTGTTATAGATTCATGTTTGAAAATTTTTATATAAGTAAAGTACATCTTTCTCAATATATTGAAATTCTTTAAAAAAATTCAAAAATTTTGTGTCAAAACAAAAAATGTGAAATTCGCCATTTCGATGTACCTTTTCTCAACATTTCTTACTGATAAATGTTTGAAACATTTTATACAAGTAAAGTACACCTTCTCATTATACTGAAATGAGCGTTTTTTAAAAAACTCAAAATTTAATTTTTTACAATTGTTTTTTGTCAAAATAGGGTAAAATTTCACTATGTCTAATTAAATATTTTGTAAATTCATAAGAAATTGAAAATTAACTAAAAGCTCCTTTCAATAAAATGAGAAAGGTGTACTTTACTTCTATAAAAAATTTCAAACACGTAACTATAACAGATTTTGAAAAAAGGTACATCGAAGTGGCCAATTTAACATTTTTTGTTTTGAGACAAAAAAATGCAAAGAATAAATTTTTGAATCTAAAAAAATCATTTCAGTATAATGAGAAAGATGTACTTTAATTCTATAAAAAATTTCAAACATGAATCTATAACTGATTTTGAGAAAAAGTACATCGAAGTAACAGGGTTAGGTGTAACCGACTTAGGGTTCCAACTCTCCTTAAAATTAAAGAGATTGTCGCATGAAAATAAAATTGGTTTAAATGAAAAGCTAATATTTTGAACTTTAAGAGGATATTAAATTGGGTTTTGCACGATAATATGCTCCGAAGTTATTGCGGGAAAACCTAGGGTAATTTTTAATTAATTCAAATTCGAATTAAAATTTTCAAAAACTCTCTCTTAGTGAGTACTTACTACCCAAGAAGCAACCGCCTGCAAAATTTAAAATTTCTAGTCTAAGTGATTGGAGAGATTCTGTGATGAGTCCATGAGTGACTTTCTATTTTATGTATAATGATTACTTTGAAGTCGTTATTTATGAGTAATATGTGTAAGTTGTTTTACATTGTATAAATATGTTTTCGTGTATGAACCGTGATAAGTTGTATTATATTGATAAAAATTATTTGAAATGTCTATGTTCCCTTTTCTTAAATTTCCATGTCTCCGTTCAGTTTCTTACTCTTTCGGGGTTATAAAATTTTCTTCAAATGCGTTCCTTTCATATCATTTTTTATTTATAATATATTCTAATTACTTTCAGAGTTCCGAATACTACAAAACGCTATGCTTATTTTTTTCATTTGGAGCTTTGTTGGCGATTATAAACAGGTGTCATAATTTATAATAGAAAGAATCGATTTGCTCTGCATTTAAAGGCATCGATTTTTTATGTAAATTTTAATGTCAAGTAAGTTTCACATATATATTCTAACATTCAAAAATTAGTTAATAAATTTAATTTTACGTAGTATGAAAGGGATATACATGTGGTGAAAATGAAAACAAAACAAAGTAAATTTTAAGAGATATATTTTGAAACATGAAACTACATCTTGAAGCAAAATAATGTTTTAATTTGAAACAGTATAATATAGTTATATAGAAAATTACGGAATAGTAGTTATATAGAAAAAAACGGCTTTTTATCATATTTGCATTTCTTGTTTAAAAACTATATAAGAACAAAAAAAGGCAATTTACCATACCCACCGTACAAATTTGAGATTCTTAACGAACTGTATTAAGCTGAACAATTAAGCCGTTTCTGACATTTATCTTTTACTGTTCAGCAACAGATTCCGAGACAACCACTTTTGGGCGATTTTGCACCGAAAAGGGGTGTCAGACAATGAGTCATATAAGCGCATTTCCGGAGTTCTTTGTTAAATCACGCTCAGTAAAATGTAAACATCACCCTTCCATTCTTCACTTTCACCCTATTTTGATGAAAATAACTCCACCCAGAGCATGCAAAAAAGCGCGGAGGGTTTCCGAATGCGTTGCTAAACAATAATTTGGAAGTATTGGTGTTTGTCTGCTGTTCTGAATTACTTCTTATCTCTAACATATAAGAATTTATATCAGTAAATTTGTATGGGAAATTTCATTGAGCTTTGAGTTTAGATATAAATCATGATGCTGGGAGAAAGGTTTAGAAATTTCACGTGAAAGGAAATGAGCCGAAGGTTATTTATTCACGATATTGAAGAAACTAGAATTTTAACTTTTTCTTGTTTTGATAAATAAAATTCCAACAACGAAAATGCAGTAAGCAATTTGTCGTATTATTTGTTTATGTCAAAGAAACAGATGAAAAAATTCGAATTATGAACAGAAACTTGAGTTTATATATAGCAGAAAATGTTATTTTGAGATGCGGATAAAGATCGCCCTTTTCCTTATTCGAGCATTTTCATCTCATTATTTTCGTATGAAAGCGTAAGAGTCTGCAGAAAAACATAACTTTTATTTCCTTATAAAGCGCCTATTCCTCAACAGTGTTTGTGACGTCAAACAGCAGCAGCTAACAGGAGAGGATTCGTACGCCTTGGAAGAATAATAACTTCTAAAAGAGCACAAATGTGAGGAACAATGAAGAATTTTTACTGAAACTATTCCATTCTACCCAAATTAATATCTCAGTTATTTTGAAGCGAATAATACCTGATAAGAAACTTCATCCCCAATTTATAAGATGGAAGTTTCTCCTGAAGGATAGATGTAAAATATGGTCGAATCGCTTGTGTTAACGATTACTGTACATTGACTAAAACTTATTACAAATAATGCATGTAATAGTAGAGGCTATGAATTTCATTAATCGAATTAATATTATTTAACTCTGCTATTCTGTTCGCATTTATTATGCACATGTAACGTTCTGGCTCTATTGGCCCGAACACAAAATACTAAGTACAGGGACCTATGTTCTTGATGCTTTCAGAACAATATTGACCCAAGAACATAGATTGACCCGAACACAAAATACTAAGTACAGGGACCTATGTTCTTGATGC
>BGPR01001064.1:283757-295667 GCA_013235015.1 Araneus ventricosus | reverse complement strand
CCCGAACACAAAATACTAAGTACAGGGACCTATGTTCTTGATGCGTTCAGAATAATATTATGTTTAGAGATAAATAAGACATGCTTTAGACTTATCTTGATATATTTGAAAAATAATGCAATGAATATGCAAATATAAGCATATATATGTAAAATAAAGAGGTAAATTAGAATATTTTTTAAATTTTACCTCCTTTTTATTTACAATTCAGACAAAAATATGTTACATGTTGCTTGCAGATATCTTTTTTACATTTCTTACACAGTATATTGTTTAGATATTATTGCTTAATTGACAGAACATGCATCGGGCAAGTTTATTACTCAACTGTAAATTAACATTGTATGTTAATGATATATCATTTTGACATTTATTCTGTATTCTTGTGTCTGTATTACGCTACTATTTACTTGTTTAGGGATGTTCTTTCGCCTGAATATATGAAAAAATAATTTGCCTAGTTCTTCTAAAAACAATCTTTTCGCTAATTTGTTGTCATTATATTGCTATTTGTTACTATTTAGAGCAACTGCATTGTAAGCAGAACTACCCAACGCGTTATAAAATGTAACCAAAGACCATCAATTTTTTTTACAAATATATGCATTCAAAAGTTGTGCAAGAGCTCTTTTACTAGCACAGTACTCTAATATCATTTCCGGCTTTTTGCCAAGTCTGTTACTAATTGATTTATCATAAGGAGGCATTGTGCTCATAAGAATAATGATCCATTCTTTTCTATATATTCTTCAATAATTGTCATTTTTCAGGATATCATTCTGGATTCTAAACCTGAATACAGTTTCAAATGCACTTTCTACAACACTTATTCTTGTTGTTGAATACCTAGTAACGATTGGAGAGCTGTTTTTATAAAATTATCAGAATGTTGGCAGATAGAACGTGCAGGAGGATCGGTGACCATTTTATATTGTGTAGTTTGAACTGAAAATTGTGCACATTACGAAAACTTTGAGTAACAATATTGCTATAATAATCAGAAGTTTCCTATTCCTCTCTTGTATGATGTTCAGAAACGTCTCCAACTTCGTAATCAGGTGTTTCAATAAGCCGAAATATTTCAGTCTCACTCAAATATCTCCGAATAGCTATTTTTATTTTTTCACGTCATTACAGTGTCACTAGTTATTGATATCTCTGTATGTATATTGTGTTCTCATACAACTGACAGCAGACGAAATGTTTCGATACTGCACCCTACAACCCTACTGAAGACATCGTGCCAGGCGGCATATTTACAAACCCTACCCTTTTACACCAAAGGCAGAAAATCGGACAATATCATTGGCTCGCTTCGACGAGAGCCGGTGACGTCAGTCTTTGCTCTCGCACTTAGCGCACAGAAATCATAACAAAGCAAGTTATTGAATGCGATATTTGAATTAGTTTAGGTTTCCGTTGCTTGGACTTCTCGAATTTCTATCTACGATGCGAATCTAAGTCGCATTTTTATTTAGAAGAGCGATTAATCTTTTTCATTTTTACTCACAAATAACTTGGATTTGGCTGAGCAAATTCGCTTGAATATTACTGTGGAGAGTTTATTCGACAAATTCCAAATGGAACGGCAGAAAATCCTGTCCAACAGAAGAAAGATTTGTTTACTAGTAAGTTTTGTTTCGTTAGCGAGCAAACAACAAATGCGAGGCAAAGATATATATTAGCATACTGCTTAAATTTGTATCCGAAGTCATTCAGTAAATATATCATTCTTTTGTTATGATTTCCGTACGCTAAGTGCGAGAGCAAAGAATGACGTCAGCGGCTCTTCGAAGCTAGCCAATGATATTGTCCGATTTCCTGCCTTTGTTGTATCAAGGTAGGGTTTGTAAGTATGCTACCAGGCGTCCTAGTAATCGCTCTTCCTGACCTTGTCTGCTTATGAAAAACACAATAGATGGCTTTTCAGGAATTTATTTATGTCGTTTCCTGTTTGATTAATAATATATTGTACAATTTTTTACGTGCAATTAAGGGAAAACAGAATCGGGTCATATTGACCCGAACGATACATTAATACAATTTCAAAAGATAGACAGAAAATATATAAATATATAAATAAAAGAAAATATTTTTCAGAAAAATAACATTTCAGCCTACCTGATAAAGTCACGAAATGTCTATACAATATCTCTATACTGTCGTTTTTCATAAGAAGTTGAAAAACGTTTTCTGTCAAATGGACCCGAACAGAAAAGCAATGTTAATTGTTAAATGATATAAGAAAAAACAATAAAAACAAAAATTCAAAATGCAGGAACCCGGACATGCACTTTATCAAGAGTCACACACAGCAAGTGTTCGAAAGAAGTCAGGATTTTATTCTGTAATGGACTTGGCAAAGTGTCTAAAAATTTAGCGCGAGTTACTAATACAATGATTGTGTTAATTTTTGTTATTTTATGGTTTTATATTGTGTGGTTATTACTACGATTTATTTAATTTTTTGATATTTTTTCGTATTTCATATAAGAAATTAACGCAAGACAAAACAGACTTGTCATTGCACAGTCTTTATTGAAGTAGTTGCTATCAAATGTATAAGAAAAGTTGTACTTATCAGGGCTAGTTTCAAAATTTTTCAAATGGAGGTGAAAGCACAAGAGCCGTTTGCGTTCTGGAAAGGCTGTTTTTTCTATTTATTTGAAAAGATGCCCTGCGTCAACTTTTATAAATAGTTCCTTTCTAACAATTCTGAAATTACCAAAATCTTCAGCATGTAAACTTGAGTCGAAAAGATACTCCAGACTTTGGTGTTCAATCTATGTGGAAATCAGAGCAGAACAACCGAAAATTGATCGATATATGTATTTCTTTATATGTTATCTAAAAATGTATCAGGTATTTGTAGTGAGACACAAGTTTCTAAATCAGGTCTTACTAAATCTTAGTTTAAGTTTTTAAGCATCAACAACTTATTTGAGATTGAAAAAAAGAAGTAAATTTGAAGATTAGTTAATCGCTTAAAATACTAGAGGTCATTATCTGGAATCTACTGGAATTATTTACATAATTTAAGGATAATTTGATCACAGACGATGTAAAGTTGATGATCGATAACTATGTTAAACAAGAATCGTCAGAAAGCAACCGTCATAAGCACGCCCAAAGCATTTGAAAAAGATGTTATTTTCAGCGTCCTATGTTGTAATTCATGTCAGATTTCAAAGGTTTGTGTTTACCTGAATGGTTTCGATGGGATGAAAAAGTTATTTGGATATGCTTTGTTGTCTAAGAAAGTCTCAAAATTTGTGAATCGCAAATGCACTGCGTTTCGTCATGATAAGGCTAGTCCAAATAAAAACATTGTGTTTATCTGAATTTTAGTTGTGTATATCTGAAAGGCTTCGATGGGATCAAACAGTTATTATAACGCTAGTCGAAATAAAAACATAGTCGATCATCAAATTCTGTTTTAGTGTGAGTATTTCAGCATCAAACATCCTCATCAAATCTTTTATTTTTAGACTTTCCGTTTGTTTCACTTTTGCAAAGAGCTTTGATTAGTTAAATTTTTATCACATGTCAGGATATCAAATCTTTTCTGAAACACATTTTTACCAATAAGGAAGATACTTTTTGTGAAGGAGAAACGAAGACGTTACCTTTCCAATGGTATCATTGGACTGAAAATAGAACTCGAATTACTTCTCTGTATTTCAATTGCAGCTGATTCGAAAAGAAGTAGCTCTTGTTAGCGTGATTTCTTGCCATTCAAATAGAATGGTCTCGATTTTCACAGACAGATTTAGTATCATTTAACGTCTCAGAATTGGAGAAGAATATCATGAGCACTTTAGTGCAGCAGCCGTATAATTAAACTCGAAAGTGGTATACACAATCATAAGATAAGATCCCGTATCTCGTTCATCTGCCTCTAAAAGAAGTTACCTATAAATTGTTTAATCCTTCGTGGACAGGTGGCTTTTTAGAGCACTCAAATCAGATTGGCGCACTTTATGCGCCATCGTTTTTTCCCAACTCTATGCTTATTAATTATACACAAACTTTTTTATGGTGTAATATGATTAGATGTTAAATGGATGGATGATACAAACATTTGAGTTCAAATTTGAGTCGCTATATTCTTCGTGAAATGGATTGTCCTTCCTGCCAGGCTCAGAACAATTTTGTTGGTCGCTATAATTGGTCACTTCGCCATTTTGATATAATGCATCAGATTCGTCTTCAGCTGGTATTTTCTTGCTTAATTCTTCCGAGATAGCCGAATATTGCTCTGTAGGGATAATTTCCCGCCGTTTCGTGGTAGCTAGGAAGTTATATGGAGAGCGTTTCATACACGTGCGACCAGATAAAACTGACTGATTCATTGTCTCAGTGGAAACTATCAGAGCATAGTATACGGAGGAATAGGAGGAATGTTAATAAGAGGTTAGAATGGTGGCGAGCTCTCCACCGTGAATAGTTTTTATTCAGCTTATGGAACACACCCACTAGCGCACTCTCTACGCAGTTCCTGTCCTCAAAGGGTTAAAGAAGAAGTGGATCACGCCGCTTCCATGGGAGAACTTACATTCCAGGAACTTGATACGATGGTTGATGCGACAAATAATAAGTTGGTAAGCATGAATGGGACACTAGCAGGTATACAGATGCGGGGTTGAACTTTGTGGTGTTAGGAACGAACATATTTCCTTTGCAGATTAATTAGTAGCGATATAAGATCGCCTATATTTGTTTATGTCAAAGTTTTACCCTCCTTTTTTGCCATTGTGGACAGACCAGGCCTCTTCCAGCCGTATCCTTTCTTGCCTGGGACTTGAAAGATCTGATTAGCATAAGAGACCAGCACAGGTGTATTTTTGGGATTGATGATTTGATGATTTTATTTCGGTTTTTTTCACCTTGAGAAGTTGGCATCAAAAATACTTTTTTAATCTCGGAAAAATTATACAGTGAAAAGTGAATAGAACGAAATTGGAAAATTTTATTTAAATCTTCTTTCCTCATGAAAAAATCGTTTTGAGATAATCATCTTTCCTAACACAGATAACGTTATTTCTTTTAGGGCCAGTGCGATCTAAGAAAGAAACAAACCTGAAAATCTATTGTCTTCATTTCAAACTGACCTCCCAAAAGAACTAGCAAAATCTAAATATTTCCTGTCACATTGTTCTTAAGGGATGATACAAGGTTTTTTAGTGTTTTCATTCTCAATATAAGGCGTTCCCTCTTCAAGAGTTTCGTATAATTCCGAGAAAGTCAATTTACTGAGAATTCATTTATCCAATTCGCTAAGCACTCCAAGGATCTACATCTAATTACTGTTCTCGATGTTCTATACTGGTGAAACGCGTGTCTTGTTCATATACAGCTGCTGCGTAGCAACCTCTCTTTGAACTGTATTTAGCTTTAAATTTCAATAATCTACTTAATGAAGATAATTTTAACAAAATCAGACTAGAAAGCTGCTTTTGAGCCATTCTTTATTTATCGTATATCTTCACTTTGTTCTGCATACATTTTAGTAGGATGAAGTGATGGAATAAATTTTTAGTTTATTTTCAATCAGCGTATGAAATAACATTTGTAAAAATATGCTACAAAATCAAATGTATAATTGAAGATTAAATAAATATTTCACAATGCAATTAACATTTTTAAGAATCAATGATTTTGCCTTAACGTAAAGGAAGGGAAATCTTTCAGAAAATAAGTTCGAATGCAATAAGTTGTAGTATTATTGTCGTTTCCGAACCTAACTGATTTTCTTTAATTCGTTTTAATGAGCTGTGTTTTTGTTCAAAACAGAAATAGTATTCCCACAGGTTACACACACATACGTAATTGATTTCAATTCTTAACATACATACGAGAAAAAAGGCACATGACATGTTGGCATGTTTAAGGAATTCGTAAAACAGGACATATGTGTGAGATACAAAAACTGAAAAAAAAATTATTCCGTATAGTTGAAATATATTTCTCTTCTAACTGAATAGCATTTTGATTCCAAGTGCATAGCATAAGTTGAGTAGTTAACTTATCTGAATGTTAAACAGCATATTTATTTTTTTTTTACATGAAAGCAATCCTATCCAAAGAAATGCCAGCAAACAGCACATAATAATTAATAGTAATGCTATAATTCTCACATACGATGCTTGCTTTTTATAAATATTTTGAAGACGACCTGTAGTCCAATATCTATGATTTCTTCGAATACTGGCAGAAAATCTCTTTGCCTTGAAGTGTATCATCGTCTTTTACGTTGTTAATGCTTCATTTATTCTTTTCCAATTACTATGAAGTATCTGCGTTTCAGAATAAGGGAAGATAATTGGCCCAAGATGATGAAAAAGTGAAAGATAAAGAAAAATAGATGAAAATTCCCATCCCTGGTACAAAATAATTAATTTGTTGTCATATAAAAAAATTGAACCAAAGTCGTGATGTATTAGCTGAGAATTGGAAAGTGATAAAGAAGTACAATCAGCAGTTACAATTGATCTAAACACCATAATGTCTGTTTAATTAATGTATAAGATTTAAAAAAAACCTAAAAAATAGCTAATTACTCTTGCCAACTACTCTTTCTGTATGAATGTGAAAGATCTGGTGAAAACTGTCTAACGTCGAATTAATTTGATATCATCCAATGTATTAATAATCAGCTAGTTAATTCACACTTAAGAAATATAATTTATTTTTGTATCTCGATGTTATCTTGGGCAATGTAGATATTTTTTAATATGTATGTCGTGAATAAATAAACACCGATCACTAATTCAATATGAAGGTAATTAACATTATTCTAAGAAGGATGCTTTCTGCCTGGTTTAGTTATATAAATTGCAATTAAAGGGTAATTGCTTCCAACTGAGACTTTCCTTATTTGCGTGCTATAAGATGTTTGCTTCTTCTCGTAGTAGTTTCTGTTTTTCTGCAAGATTGTGATAATTCTTCACTAATAACTTTCACAGTCCATATGCTAATTAACGTTTGTTAATCTATGTCCTGATGTTAATTAATTAAGACCCTATTGCTCTCACAGTCTATTTGAAACGATCTACTCTGCTGAATAGTTGCGCGTTTTGGTATAGTACATAGAAAAAACTTAATTTCCAATATTTTAAAATTTTGCTTAAAAACAATCTAATGCAGAAAAAATCGGTCATTTTACCGTTCATGAAAGGTTACTTTTCTAAATTCATTTAAAACAAGGTGAGAAAAATAAATATTCGATGAGCATTAATAAATCTGATGTTAGTATACGAACTGAGTCCCTATTTCGCTCATAGTCTATTTGAAACGATCTACTCGGCTAAATAGTTGCGCGTTTTGGTATAGTACATAGAGAAAACTTAATTTCCAATATTTTAAGCTTTTGCTTAAAAACAATCTAATGCAGAAAATAATCGGTCATGAAAGGTTACTTTTCTGAATTCATTTAAAACAAGGTGAGAAAAATAATTATTCAATGAGCATTAATAAATCTGAAGTTAGCATACGAACTCTTGAAATGCGTTAGTTCAATAATATGCTCGCCCAGTTAAATGTTTGTTAGCTTAAAAATTTCACCCAGTCTAGTTTATAGATTTAAATTAGTTTGAAAACGTTCGCAATTCGATTTCTCCTCCATTTCTTCCATTCTAGTGATTTTCTTTCAATGTGTTCTAATTTTTATTAAAGCATGATTTTTGTTGCTTGATTCTATAATAATTCGTTAGTTAATTATGGACAATATTGTTGATACGATTACTGGATGCTGCATTGTTATCGCTACTGTTTACTTCTTCAGTTTCTTTTGTATTTTTTTCTTTTTTTTGTATTAAAATATCCGTCTTTTGTATGTTATTGGAAGCAGCATTTTTGCACCATTCTGTCTAATACAAAGTTTAATTTTTTAACTTTTAATTTTTGATATCTTTTTTTTTTGATTGTTAAATTATTTCACTTGTACTTGTTAAAAATTTAAAACTTCAGTAAAAAAAATCAAGAATCAGAGAAAGACACCGAGTGTTATAATTCAGTTTAGCAGCAGCTATATCAATTTTAGGTTTTCAGAAAGAGATATAAAATTATAACATCATTATTTGTTACCGTTATACCTGAGGAAGGCTTGCTTTTTTAGAAAGTTAATTCTATTCAAAAGAATATAATTTATTAATATTGGAATTTAATATTTAGGATCGTTATTGCGTAGCATGAATATTTAACTTATTCATGGTATTCAAAATTTGTTTTTAAAGTCCTGGAAGAATACTATTTCTCATAAAAATATTTTAACTTCATTCTTTACTCTATTTTAGTGTTCATAAAATAAAAAAATGACATTTTTTGTTGCTTAGTGAGCCATAATAAATTTTTTTGTACCGGACACTGGATACTTAAATGGAGCATTTAAAAATTATTCAGGTTAATATATATGATTCACGTTATTCATTGGTTTATTTCAATGTGGAATATAGGTAAAATTATATATCTACTTCTAAAATTTCTCAGTTTTGAACAACAAGTGATACTAAAAGTTTTATCTACTTTTGTAGTTCAGACCTACAAAGAGGATTTTCAATTCGTTTTATTCTCAAAACATTTCGGATGACATACAGCAAGTAGATAAAAAATAGCAATTGATGTTCTTGGCTTAACCAAAAAAATCTTTATCTGAAGCTCTGTTAACCTAAATTGTACTGTATTACAAAAGAAACATTCGTCTCTTTTTCTGCTCATGTAATCACAGGTCAGTGATTATGCAACTCGTAAAAATCAATACAAGTGAATTCTGTTAATGATTCACATTATTTCAAATGTTGTATACTTAAAGTTAATTTAAATACAAGGAAAATTATTAAAGAAATTAAACGCTTAGAAAAATCTCGAGTAGTATGACATGATTAATATACTGTCGTCTACAATGGAAAATCACAGCACCTTAGACAAATGAGATTTTTTATACGCATCAGATTCTAATTTAAATCGGGACCTACACCGTTCGAAGCATGACTGGTTTTTCTGCCAAAATTTATTATTTACACAATTTATGTTAATTATTATTATTTTTATCTTATTTAATAGGAAACACTATTTTTTGAGGTGCAATTGTACGAATGGAATTTTTTCACCAACCGCTAAAAAACTTTATTTAAAACCTCGTTTTCTTTCTTTGAATGATTATAAGAAATCTTATATAGTAGAAAATCACCCGTCATGGTTTGACGGGTGCAAATTGCCACTTCATTCGAGAGATTTCCCTTCAAATTAGACGTGTTTAAATAGATATATATGCGAGAGAAATGTTTAATATTGATTGAAAACAAATAAAATAAACATATGATTTATGACAGGAAATATTTTTTTATTTACATATTATTTAAATATTTCTTTATTCAAAAAACCTCTTGGTAAACAACATTCCGTGTGAAGTATTTTTCGTTGTCTAATAATTTTCCTTGCACTTCAGATGTCTTTGTGTAAATTTTAACGTGATTGGGAATCCTAGACCTTGAAAGTGCAACATAGAGCTGCCAATGTGAAAATACATGCTTATCGAGATAAATTCCAACATGATTGAAAGTTTGCCCCTGCGATTGGTTGATAGTCATCGTGTAAGCTGGAATTCACGGGAACTGGCGGCGGTTGAGAAAGAATGGTAGATTCACGTCACTGGTGGCTAATTTAATTCTTCACAAGAAAACAACATCGGCACGATTGCATTCAGATACAATTTGGCGTCCAAACTATATCACGCGCATGATATACCACTGACATAATTTACTATTTTCTATTAAAAAACGGAGATTAATTTGAAATATAGGAATAATATAATTTAAAATTTCTCGGGAACTTTTGATCATAGCGAGATAAATTTTATATCAATCGACAGAAAATTTTATTTCACTATTTTAGTGCTATTAAATTTGAAATTAGAACGACAATTACTCTTTTAAATTTAAAATTACTGAAATTTCGGTTATCTAACAATGAAATAATGCTGTTTAACGTCTCGCAGTGCTATGGCGCGAGTTTTATTGTTGTGACGTCAGAGCGTTACCGGAGGATCTGGGCTATTATATTAGTAATTATAATTTCTGTTTCAGTAAACTCTTCAGACCTCATTTCGCCTCTTAATTAATCTGTATTTGATCATCAGGTTTATCGTTTTACTCCCCTGTTCCATCCAGGCGCGTCAGTTAGTTTAATTGTGAAGAAGAGGAAACAGCTCCACGAGTCTTCGAGATAATTATCAGACCATACCGTCTAATTACTTGAAAAGACAAGAAAGCACTTACTTTCCTGTTTCTGCGTTAAAAAAGCCATAGAACAGGTATTTTGAATCTATTCTAGCCCGTGAGACAAAGGTTAAAAATACTAATTATATATGATAAACTTGAATTATTCCATAACAAACTTATAAGGAAGCCATAAATGTAATTTTTTCCTAAACTAGACATTAAAACCAGCGCCGAGAATGATCATTGATTTACTTCATAAGTTAATTAGATAAAATCTTTATTTTCTTAATTTGTTATATTTAACATGCAGATGTAAATCAGAGATTTTAACATGATCAAAAATAAAAAAACTCTCCAAAGAAATGAAAGCAAATTTGATTGGCTTTTGATGTATATATATATATGTTGACGAAATGTATAAAATTCAGGTAATGGGCAGAATACTAAACAAAATTATGGAATATGTTTCCATCAATATTTTAATGACTGGTGTAGCACTGATGGTAATCTTGAAGAGTATGTTAAAGTGTTTATTTATATTGAATAATTCAGCCTTTCAAAACTGTTTTAAATTAATCTTCTAACATCAAGCATTTCATATATGACATCTTTTTCTTTTTCTAGAATAATTCCTTATATTTAATGTTTTTAGATGTTTAAACGCATCTTTAAATGAAGATGCTTTTTTCATACTTTGCCAAAAAGGCTTTTTTCTTTCATTTTCCCCCACGATTACTGTCTTTGGAACATATATAGTTTCAACCAAACAGGAATTTTATCTATTACCTAAATATTCTGCAGAACGTAACCGTTTCTTTCTTTGCAGTTAACGTTGATATTAATGCATCTAAACACTCATATTGACTGGTATTCTATTTGATTAATCACAGAGTGACTGATAGACATTATCACTGATTGATCACACTCAGGTTGATAGGCATTCTATTTTGATTGATCACACTTTGACTGATAGACGCTGTTTAGATAAATTTCCTCACTCTATTTTTACTATTGACTATCTGATACAAAGAGACTTTATAACTGAGCTCCAATTCACTAAAATCATATTATGTTTTCAAGAAAAGGATGCAGCATTTTATTTTTTAAAGTAACCCACTTAGGATTTAGACAAGTGGATTAGATGGAATTCTAAATAGATTTTAGAATTTAATGGAATTTTGAATTTAAGCAGGATAAGAAGTTTCTTGCTAGAATAAGAAATCGAAGTCTCTAAAGATCATTTAGTTAAGCCGATTGTTAGTCTGCATTATCCGGATATAAAATCTACTGGCTCTGGCCAAGTTTTACTTTCCTTGAAAGCAGCTTTGAGTGGGTAGGTGAAGCCGGTCAGGTTTAAAATTAAAGTTCCTTCATACCAGAAGCATGTAAGTAAGAAATATTGATTCTACGACAGGAAATCTTGAATTAGGTTTATTAAAATGGATCTTAGCTTATTGAAATCAAATTTGCCAAGACTATGTAGTTTGTATTTTCGCAATATATTTTTTGGAAAATTCATCTATTGAAGAAAACTGAACATTTTAATTACAAAGCTGACAAAAATTTTACTTGTTTGAGAAATTAAATGAAAAAAGAAGTTTGCAAAATCATTTGAAATGACTTTGGAAATCTTGCTCGAATCTTTTGTATAGTGACGAGTCTGGAATTGGAAACTGACTTCTTTCAGAAGGTT
>BGPR01001064.1:269411-283747 GCA_013235015.1 Araneus ventricosus | reverse complement strand
TTTGAATAAACAAAAATTTGGTTTATTAACATTTTATTCATATTTATATATTAATAACTGTCAACAAAACCCACAATAAAGTGTATTTCATGTACAATTCAACACATTAATAAATGCTGTTTACTTAGCAGCACTTTGTGATATGGAAATACACAATATTTTATAATAACAATTTCAAACAAAGCACATTACATTCTATCTAATAAAATATTAGCACTGAATATTTTCTGACTCAATATAGATAGAAGAATTTGGTGTATAATAAAGAATTCCGTCAAAAATTAAAAATTTCTAATGACTTTGTAAATTTTCATAAAATCAATTCCTTCCTTTTCATAACAGATTTTAATAGAAACTTATTCTGTAAATGCTTTACACAAACTAAAATATTATTCAGTATCAAATTCAGCTTTTTAGCAGGACATATATCAATTCTCACTTATAAAAAATTTAAAGTTTCCCGAAATCAATAATTAAAAACTTATTAACAAATTTTATAAAAATACTTATGCATCTAATGCTGACAGATAATTCTAAATAGTCAGAAAAAGTTTCTTCATATACAAAAAAACAATAAATTACAAATTCTTAAAATGCAGATTATTAGTTGTACGTTTTCAGACAGCTTATAGAATAGAAAGCGTCTGATAGAAGTGTAAAGTTTGATGGAGGATTCGGGACAGCTAAAACTAATCAGTATTATAACGGCTCTCAACTATACAAGTAACAATGGTGTAATATATATTTAACTATGTGAGCAATTTTGTATTCAGAATATGGCATATATCCAATAGCAACCATAGACATATATATATCATATAGAGAAACGCAACATTTAATATATTTACATTCAGTATATTATGATAAATGCTGAACTGCGTGAGAAATGAATGGTGCCTATAAACCGTAAACAATTATAGAGAGAGCTGTAAAAAAATTAGAGAAAGCATAACGACTTACTGACATCTCGCTCCTCCAGCATTATCCAGCTATCGACACATGAAACAAGAAAAGATGGAAAATGAGCCCATGAATAAGCTTGAGCTTGTATGTCAAGAAATTAATGAAAACCACTAACTAATTACATGCAGCAAAAGTCAAGTCACAAGTTGTCTTTTCTGTCCTGTTTATAGAGAAATAACATGTAGCACCTGAGCGAAAGTAAGAAACATCTAGTCTATTTCATGGGTGCAGTAGCAGCGAAGTCCAACGTTCATATAACCAGAGGAAAAGAGATCTGGCGTGAAGGTAAATTTTGCAACCGTACAAGAAAGTTTATTCAATCTTACCAAACCGATGAGCTGAACAAGTGTCATAGTTCATTCTATCCGTTCAAATCCTGCAAAAAGTAACGCTACAGTTCGTTAAACAGTTCTATCACTCAAAGAAATACTTTAAAAGTCTTCTTTATACAAAATATCATGAACATACTTGTATGATATATATATTCTGAATAGTTCACTATATGTAAGAAGCTCGTCATAATTTGAGTCCCTGTTGTAAATGATGGACCACGAACGACAAGTGTCTAGCATTTCACCATGCGATCATTTTGGTTTGAAGTAGACAGTCAGTAGTTTTTGACATAAAAAACTCAAGCAAACTAAAGTCGTATAATATCTTTCCTCAATTGTTCCTTTTTGACGAATTAAACAATGCTTTTAAACAACAACAAACAGAGTTCTCACACTTGAGTTGGCTCGCTTTCTACCTGTTGCTTGTTAAAACCATTGCGCACGGAAATTTCTTTATCACTGGAAACTGCTATGTTCGATCTGGATGTCAGAGTAATGGCGGTGGAAGGCTCGAGCTCATTTCTTGGCTTCTGTTCTCTGTTCAGTTGAGCTTTAGAGGACCCACTGCGGGTATGCTTTGGTGGAAAGACGCTGTTCTCCGCGTTCAGCTGAGCGTTCACTTCCATGCGAGCGGCGCAAGTGAACGCTTTGGCGAAACTCTTCTTGAAGTTATCACTCAAAAATGCGTAAAGAATAGGATTCATGGCAGAATTAGCGTAGGACAGGCAGCCAGCTAGCAGTATAATGGTCAAACCCAAATGACTTTGCCGCTTCATGGGTGGCAGAAGAGTAATGTAGACCTGAGTTATCCAGTACGGCAACCAGCAGATGACGTAAACGGTGATGACGGTCAGTACGAGATACGTTACCTTGCGATGAGAACGTTTCTTCTCTTTCGAGCGATTTTTTGGTCCAACTGTACGCAGTTTACAGATGACCAAAAAGTAGAAGAGCAGGATCAGAACTAGTGGAATGGCAAACCCAAGGGTGAACGAATATAGAGTGAATGCCTTCTGTCCGTTCATAAAAGCGCTCTCTGGCCAGTAAATGTTGCACGACATAGTAGAACCGTTCTCAAGGATGTTAGCGTATATGTAGATGGGGACCATAAGGAGGGCGGAAACAGTCCATGCCGTCAGACATATGAACTTGGCAATGAAGGGAGTGCGGTATCGTGGAGAAGATATCGGATGACAAACAGCTACGTACCGATCGGCGCTCATCACAGTCAGAAGCAAACTGCTCGTGAACTGGTTTATGGAAGTTGTCGTCATGTACACCTTGCACATGAGCCTACCGAACGGCCAGTAGTTGAACGTCATTGTCGCTATCAGGAAGGGAAGACCGGTCAGGAACATCTCATCTGCCAGAGCCAGGTTGAATATGTACATGTTTGTCACAGTCTGCATTTTAGAGAAGCGCAGCACGACATAAATGACCAAAGAGTTTCCACATAAGCCGACGAGGAAAACTATTCCGTACAATATCTTGGCAAATTCGACTACGATATAGGGAGGACGCATATCCTGCCACGTGAAGTTACATTCTGTGAAATTGAAGTCGCTGAAATTGGCCAAATCGCCTGGAGTGTTGCAGAAATATGAGAAGTTACTGAAGTCGTCTTCTGCCATGGCTAATGAATTTTCCTGACTACCTGTTGCGGCCCGAGCGTTGTTCTACAATCCCCTTCGCACGAATTGTCTCAATCGGAGCGTTTCATCCGGCGCGACGCATCGGGGGACCAGAAGAGAGGGGTCGTCTGCTGAATGTGTATTTCCGATGTCCGAAGAGCGTCTGGTGGGGAGACAGGGCGTTTTCCGTTGTGAGGGAGGGCACACTGAGAAAGGAGGGTGTTCGTCCGTCTTCGATCGGCTGCTTCACTCAGGCACTGACAGCGCCCTCCGACGGCTGCTCTTCCTAAAAGAGAGACAGAGGGATGTGAGAAGGAGAAAAGCAACAAAACTCCAACAGAAACAAAACACAGATTATGTATACGGCTTTCATGTAAGCGCCTACCATCCCAACAGCTGTTCGGCTCTTCAAGGAGTGGATCAAAGGGAAGTTATGGACACGTATTTCCATTGGGACTATCAGTATGAGGAGAGAGTTGTTTATTGTTTTATTTTGAATGCTTTATTTCTAGATATTCTCTCGGATGGTGTTAGGAGGAGTTATGTACTGACTCAAAAGCACGTTTAGATTGGTTCGAGTTTAATATTCAAGTAAATTATGAATATTTATCGGGGAAATCTTTATATTGATTGAATAAAGACGATTTATTTATGAAATAAAACGCCTTTTCTGAAGAAATATCAGTATGTACCCGAAATAGAGAAAATAAACTTTCATATTTATTGGTTACGGCTTTAAAGTAATTAACTATTATAAATTATTAATTTCCCTAGAAAAAAGCCAATAATTTACGGCCGTATAGCTAATTGACTTTTTTATGATAAACTTCACTATCTAAAAAGAATTGGATATTTCTGTGAAAATTAAGCACACGTATTTAAGAGCTAAAGAATCGAATTATTAATTTTAATTTATTTAAATATAAACATTCAGTTTTTTTCTTAAAGTATAATATGCTCTGGAATTCTTGCTAAGGCCAAATGAAATTTTATTCTCTTTAATAACAAGCATGATTCATTTATTAATTCATGATACTCCTTGATATTATTGCTTAAACTATTTTACGGGAAAAATAATTATTTTTTGAAAATGGAAATTTATCGGTTCTGAATCTCTTTAATATGATGTAGCTATTACCAAATTAGTGTTTCTGTGATTACTATAAATGCGATCACTGTGCATGTACGCAAGGTTCGAAATATTTATTATTATTTCTGAGTAAATATAACTAAGCAGCCAGTAATAGGAGGATAAGAATACTGTATTTAGAAATCACGCCATGCCATGTTAAGTTCATAAAACCAAGGTATTTTCATCCGTATTATTTTGAATTTCAGAAAAAAAAGGAATAAAATTATAAGTGCACAATTACTTAGAAGTATGATTTGGAAATATGACAAGTAAATCTTTTACTGCTGAATGACGCTAAGAGAACCACTAGTTCTGAGATGTAACTAACAATGATCAGCGTGAAATCATTTCAGTTATAATTGCAGCGAAATGAGCTTCAATTCATCGCAAGCTGATGATTTGAAGCTCTTCATGAAACTCTTTAATGTCTCTTCATGACGAAGAGACATGTTTCTTTGTCAGTTGCTTATGATTCGAGATGACTGCCATTTTTATGCAGAAAATGTGCTTCAAATTCGGACGGAAGAACTTTTGAGGTAAAGTTCAAAAGAATGAGCGAAACAAATCAAGAGAAAATAATTTGTTAATACGATAAAAACCTCCTTAACATATATTGATAATAAATGTTTAAAAATATAGATAAAGATTTATTGAGTCCAAAAATACGAATACCTACATTGAAGAAAAATAACAATAAGTTCTAACGTAGTTTAGATTTTCTGAGATTATTTTTAGAAGTTTCTAGAAATATGTTAATGGCAGTTTCTCTTTGGTCATTAACAAACCGTAAGTAAAATTAATCAACTTACTAAAAATAACTTTATCCTGGGAAATTAATCTTTACAATCTATAAATATTCGCAATTAGAGAATTATTTTTCACTAAGAAATGCGGAAAATTTATATGCATCAATTGTTTCATATGCTAAATTAAATATCATGTGATTAAGCAGCGCAGTCTATCAGAAGCAAGTTTTTCTCGAAAACACACAAAATGTATTGATACACTAATGCTCATTACGAAAGTTAAAATATCAGATATGTAAACAGTGTTCTCTTCCTATTTATTCCGGATGAATTGCAACCCACATGTTTCCTATAGTTCGAGATCCATTAACAGAATTAATGGTTTTGTTTACTGTTTTCCAATTCTGCTCATTTTATTCAGTTTAAGCAAAACCACAGCAATAAGTCAAACGCAAATGGAATTGAGGTCTTACGGAAAATTGATCATTTGCTAATTACCGTCCAGGTTATAATTAAAATGGCTGGAATGCTAGATTAACTGATACAAAAGTTCAGAACAGAAGTGATCATTTTGTTGGAAATAGTTAACGAGTTAGGTCACAATGGTTAATATTGAAAACAGATGAAAAAGAGATTTTGATACATTTGTTTTTATGTAAGCATTTTGTTTTCAGGAAGATCTACGTGATATTGGAACTAAGTGAGCCCCAAAAAATAAATTATTCCAAAAGGATTCTATGACTGAAGGTAATTAGAAACTGTAATTATAAATAAGGTAATAAAATATTCGTTTGTATTCCTTCTCAGCTTTGTAATATGAATCTTGAGTAAATTCAAAATAATTATATATTTTGAAATTTTTCTTGCACAAGAAGCTTCAGATATGATTTGGGAATAAATGGAATAAAAATGGAATAAACTAAATTAGATATTTCCACTGTCTATCCATAATTATTAAGAATCATATTCCAATATTCTAAAGATTAATATATGCATGTGTTTTCTCATATAATTTGGCTTTTAAAAAAATTCTGTTACTTGTTTGTTTGTTTTTTTAAAAAAAAGAAGAACATTTCCTCTGATTCGAAATCTAAGTTTCAATCATTCTTTATTATTTAATTCTGACGAATGTTTAATATTATCTACAAAATCATTTGAAAATTGTAATTTCTAAAATTAAATTTATCCTCTTTCCTTTTAAACCTATGATTTAATATGTTTGGTTGCTTCTTTCAATTTTTGAATTAAATAAAAAAAAACTCAGTGGCTTCATTTTCGAATCGAAAACTTTGTTGAGTTCCTCATATACATTACATCATTAATAGATACAACATTACCTTATTTATCCTTTTTCATTGTGATAAGAATTTGTTTGTGCTTATATTTTTTCTTCTTGCCTTTTGCTATTGCGTAATACGTTCGGAAACTCTAAAAAAGTATCTGCATACATTTTCAACGAATTGAGAAAACTTTGATAATGAAGATTCAAGCTTCTGAAATTTTAACGAATTTGAGAATATTAGTGTTGACATATTAATTTTAACACGTCTATCGCCATATCAATCAAATACGATTCATAAATGCTATCTAATCAGATGAACCCTCCTACACTGTAGTTAAGATATAACAGAGAAGGAATCATCTAATTAGATAGATCGTTCGAATCTCAGATGTGAATCATGGCGACTATTATGTTAAAAAATATTTAAAAAGTCCATTACAATTTACGAATTAACTCCATGTAAAAAATTTTATGTGTTGTTTAACTCTTTTGTTGATTTTTTTGCAGTTTCAGGATCTCAAAAAATAAATAAATAAATTGGGACATAAAATTCTTTTTCCCTCAGAAAATAATTTTGGTGAGTAGAAAAAAATTTATACTGAGCCGACCTGTCCTGGAAGAGAGCATCCACTCCTTATCACAAAAGATGAGACTTTTCTAGATTTACTCTCCGAATTACGAAGAATAATTTCCTCTTCGCTATCTTTCTAAATGGATCGGCATTCTTAGATAAGATAATGTCAGAAAAGTGAATTTCATTTTAAGATTTAATGCATTTTGAATATTTTAAGTTAGAAAAAGTTATTAGATTTATAATGGTCATATATATTCTTCCATTATAGACGTTTTATTCTTCATATTATTTTACTTAGAAAATTATTTATAATAAATTATATTATATACTACAATGTCTATTCTAGTTTTGTGTATGTTTATTTTTCATTATTCTTTTTTGTCCCTATTATATGCATTTTCTTTATAGAGAACAAAATTTAAATCCAACCATCCTATCCGGAAAGTAGCCAAACCGTTCTAAACACGGGGCTTCAGATGGTGTATTGTAATGTATTGTTGCATGTGCTTCATTGAATGGTTGTATAACCTATGTGATAATTCGGTGGTACAGATCGGAATACACAAATTAAAGCGATAAATATATAATCTCTTATAGCTGCTCCATAACACATTTCTGAAAAAAATGTTCTTGTAGGAGTGATTTAATCAAATTCTTACAGTGAGTTTGCATATTTCATTGAAATGTTTCTTTTTGAATTCATCACAGCAAAATTTCAGTTCAGATTTCATTCGTGATTCTTCGAAGTATAATCTCCATTTCAATGGAATGAAAGAAATTGAAAAAATAAAAAAATCTCATCTGATAAGATTTTTATATCGAAGACGCAAGAATTTTACTGACTTTTAGGAACCAAAGCATTGATTCTAAACATTGATATGGATGAATATGTTGTATGAGTGATAAATGTTTATAATTTTTCATGTTAAGAACTAGGGTACGGCAATTCCATATAAACTATTTTAATTTTGCTTTTACCTGAGTTGTTTTAAAAATATCAATTATCTGGAAACATATGTAACATACATTTTTTTATCATATTCATGAAAAACATTCTACCAGTTTACCGAGAAAATCATTAAAGTAGTTTGACGTCATTGTTCATTCAGTTAACTTTACCTAAAAAATGTCAGAGAAAATGTTCATGCATTTATAATCGTTAGATATCTGATCATTATATTTGTATCATTACATTGCATGACCACGTGCTTGATCAGGATTTTGAATCTCGATCCATCATCTCTTTCTTCCAAAGAAGTAGTTTTGTATGACGTCAATGTGACATTATAAACTTAATTGCACAAGTTGACTGCAAGTTGTCTTTCGTCTGTTTGGACACCATTTCCTATTCTCTCTATACCAGAAAAGACAAATCTTATCAAATTGAATACTTGATCATCTTGCCAAAATCGAATGTCAAGTACCAAAATCAAATTGGCGGGAGCACTTGACGCATATAACGTGAACATCAATTGACTTCATCAGTGAAAGATCCGACAAAATTTTAGCAGGTATTTTATTCCGAAAAAATACCATATGTCTTAATTCCAAGAACTTTGAATGCATCCTGAGAAACACCTGGTTAGTATATTTACATTTGGATGATATTTCATCACATTTTATTGAAGTTTTAATGAAGCAAAATTGATACATTTATAGCGGATATCCATTAGTAGTTTTCTAAACTGGTTTATTTTGCTTCCACTTTCGTTCGAACTTTTCTTAAATATTTAGCAATTATTTCACCGATTATTCTGTACAGAATGAAATATTCTTCATGCCTATATCAAAAAAACTATACCTATTATATGTTTCTACCAAATAAACAAATAAAAGGAATGGGGAACTCCAGCATTTTTCTTTTCTTTTTCTAATCGATTGAAAATGCTTCAAAATGAACAATAACATTTTTAAAAAATTCTAGGCAGTTTTTTCTTTTTTATACATTTGCAACCAAAGTTGCAGGATGGCGCGGGAAAAACGATCCATTTTGGCGCGAAGCGGGTCTGACTTCACATGTGCTCAAACGGGGGAGAGCTCCCGTTCGCTCGCTATAGAGAATTTTGCTTTTTTCTATATTTTCAGACTACCACATAAGATAAAATAATATCGGAAAGATACAAGTATTGTATTGTTCCTAATTGTCCTAATACAACTATACGGTACCCGATGAGTAATTTATCTATATTATATCTATTAAAATTATATATCACGAAGCACAGTAAAAAGCAGCCTTGAACTCGATATCCGTTTTGTTTTTAATATAAGTATAAGGCGAGATTTTAATTATCAATTTTAAAGCAAATAGTTAAATTTAATTAGTTTTTTCCTTCTATTTGATTACATGGAATTTATATTTTAACCCTTTGAGGTGTGGTGGCACAGAGTCTGTCCCAACCTCTTTAAGATATGAAAAAAATTGCTCTTGTTATTTTACTGCTTATATTATTTCCATGGATATTCAAATGTTTCTTATATTGTTTTTAAATTACAGTACCATTCAAAATTAATTACAATATCTTAAATATAAGTTTAACTTCATGACTTTTGATGATGAAAATCGTTTTCATTTGCAGTACAGGAAAATAATTCACATAATTTTTGATGCAAAATAAATCATTTAGATTTAATGAATATATTCAAATTAAAATTAGCCTTCAAAAAGTCAATTGTCTTATCAATTATTACAATTGAAAAAAGGTAGATAAATTTAGCTTGCCGCACATATAGGGTTTGTCGTTCGCATAGTAGTCCTTAAAATCCTAGATTAGTCGCATTCGGTCGTGTTTGAATATTATCATAAATTTATATATGTTTCTTATATAAGTTATTTTAACCGGATATTTTATATTAATTACTATTATCTAATAACTTAAAATTAATACTTGTGCGAAGGAAATAATTTATATTCTTCATAGCAGAGTAAAATAAAACCATATAAAATTAAATTAAATTTTCAAAGGCACAAGTTTATTTAAAAAAATATGCCGCACCTGAATTTATTTTGAGCGGAACTTCTGAAAAAAGTATATTCCTCGGTTTTTTTTTTCTGTTTTTTTGTAGTTATACGAAATTTCAGAGATCACGTAAAATCAGGTTCTTAGCTTCTCACTCTTTCTTGTGTAACAGAAATCGCGCGTCTCCTCGGAATATGAGAAGGCTCCTCTTTAATTTATCGCTGCCTAACGGGTAGCTTTGAAAACCTACCCGTGTTTCCTCAAGTGAAGTCTATTTGGTATAGTGTAGAGCTTTGTTCCGGTTACTGAATGTATTCAAGGGAAGGTACGAACAGCTTTTCTTATGAGATAATTTACGAGCCGGCGTTCTGTGTCTAGTTCCTTTGCTATCATTGTAGAATCATTCCTTGGCAAATTATCCGATTTACCCTATACAAGACCAATATCCATTATGAAATTAAACGTTGAATAGTAGAAAAGCCAAAAACTTCACTTCTGAACTGTTAGCTAGTATAAACGCCTGGAATCAAAACATAGTACAAAAGTAGCGAAAGAGAAGTGTGCCAAGAAAGGCACATGTGACGTCAAAATCTACTCGGCCAATGAGAGTGCGTTTCGGATTGCATCATCATTCCTGCTATTTCGGTGCATCTTTCGATATCTAAATAAATTAATCATCAATATTTAAATAAATAAATTTTTATGTAAAATTTCACTTGCATATTTGAAATTAGAATGATTTTTTTCTATAAATAAGGATCGCTTTCACGCGTTTTTAAAAAATGCTGAAGTTCCCCATTGTAAAATATTTAGAGAAGCAATATTGAACTTGAGAATAGTTCTTAATAACATATTTATATATGTTTCGTGTAAAACAGAAAACGAACAGACTCAAAAATATTATACAACACCAATTTTTGAAATATATCAGAATATCAGTGTTTTGACGTTTCTTTACAATTCATAACCAATACGCCAAGAATTCTATTGTATAAGCTAGCTTAAAATTGTAATCCTATGACAGTAAGAAATTTATAGGAAACCAATCCCCAATTTCATGCATTTCCATTTCTAACAGAAAAGTTATTACTTCCTCAAAGTTTTGAATTTTTGAACGCAATATGTTTCCAAAAACTAACATCTCCGTTTCTCACAGAAAAGTTATTACTTCCTCAAAGATTTGATTCTTTTCAATGTGATCTTATTTTTGCTCATTTTGGAACAGATTTTCCATTTTAACATCTCAAAATATTGTTTTTCATTCCTTATTCAATTTCAATATTCATTCCTTACAAATAAATATATAACAGCTTGTTTATGGATTTATTTATTATTTAATACACTTTAAATTCTTATTTTCTTTAGAAAAGTTCAAAACAGAGCTTTTAAAACATCATGTCATTGCCTTAATCATTTCTAATAATTAATTTAAGATAACAATGATTCTAAGAGGCAAATGTTCTGAAGGCAGTCAGTGAGCTAATATTTTAAGGCATATTTAAGATACTAGGTGTTCTAAATACTCCAAAGTCTCTTAAACTGATAGTTTATTTGTAGGTAACACTGGCTTTTCCAATAGGATTATCGGGAAATCTCTCTTTATGAATCGACGTTCTTGTTTAAAAGATATCTAATGTTTGAAAATATATGTAATAAATAATATAATAACCATAGAAAAAGATGGTAACTACCCTTCAAACTTCTACGCGAGTTCACTGTTGCACAACTATAGGCCTAAGTGATATTATACTTAGGCCTATAGTAAGGTTCTTTGAATTTCATGAATGGGCCTACAGTTAACATTCTTTTGACTTTATACATGGGTCAACAATTAAGATTCTTTCGTGTTAAGAGTTTCAGTTAACATTTCTTTACTGTCGCACAACTATACGACTAAGTGCTAATATACTTAGGCCTATAGTAATGTTCTTTAGGTTTCATACATGAGCCTACAGTTAACATTCTTCCGATTGCATACATGGGCTTACAGTTAAGAATTTTTCGTGTTAAAAGTTTCAGTTAACATTTCTTCACTGTTGCACAACTATAGGCCTAAGTGATATTATACTTAGGCCTATAGCAAGGTTCTTTGGGTTTCATACATGGGCCTACAATTAACATTCTTCCGATTGCATACATGGGTCAACAGTTAAGATTCTTTCGTGTTAAGAGTTTCAGTTAACATTTCTTTACTGTTGCGCAACTGTAGGCCTAAGTGTTAATATACTTAGGCCTATAGTAATGTTCTTTGGGTTTCATGCATGGGCCTACAGTTAACATTCTTTTTATTTCATGAACTTCAAAAAAAAAAAACCAGTATCTGGAATTACTTAAAATCCAAATATATCCATTTACATAAATTTCTTACGGACACGAACTAAACAAAAACATTTCCTTATTTGAATTGAAGTAGCAAATAGTAAAAAAATTGCAACGAAACTAACGACTATAAAATATATTTTTACATAATTACATAATATGACATTACATAATTATTTAAGTTATAATTTTCAAGGCAGAAATAAAATATATAACGAACAAAATTAATTTTCAAAAGTATTTTTTTTTGCTTTTTAAAACTTTTTCAAAAGAGAAACTGAAACGACAAAAAGTCTTCTTTATTTTGACAAGACTCAGAAGAATATACATTGTGGAAGCAACATACTTCTGACTCGATTATCACAATATCCACGTTATATAAACTGTTTTTACTTTTGTAAATTACTGAGTAATACATTCGACCAGAGAAAGAAAGATAAATTTCAAGCGACATTACATAGAAATAAAAGCTTGAAGGAATAAAACATATTTTTTAAAACAAATTACGAGAATAAGACTCATAAAAAAACTGTTGTTCTAGCATACTAAAGATATAGGGCTTTTTCGTTTCTTGGCCTTTATATATAAGTAAAGTAAGGGCGTCGATTTCAGTTTTTTTTCCACTAGAGAAAGAGACAGAAATCATAACATTATTCATCTAGCGGAATTTTTTTAAATAGAAAATTTTATAACAATAAACACGCGCATTATACACAAACCAAAGTACAAAGTTATGATGGTCTTATCAAAATATTCCTTCTCAATTAATAATCAGTTTATTTCCTAAAAAGTCAGGACGAATTTTCCACAAATTTATGCTGAGTTTCTTTCTAAATGTTACATTTATCTACATTTTAATTTTTTGTTTCATTTATAGCAGTTTTCATTCTTCATTAGTTATATGAACTCTACTGTGTGAATATATTATTATAAGTTAAATCCCATCAATTCTTATTTTATAAAGGATACTTTTTCAATAATCTTAGTAATAAATTGCATTTATTTTTTATTTTCTCTTTTATTAATTTTTGTTTTTTTTCCAAGGATGATATTACTTTGTTTTTAAATTGAAGGAAGACAATCTCATTTTGTAGAACATGCGGTGAGAACCGAAAAAGCAAAAACAACAATAAACCTACTGACAGTTAAATTACAAACGGTGATATCTATGGATAGTTAAAAATAAGAACTTCTTCTTGGAGAACTTACAGGTTTTATGTACAAGGTTTAAGAAGAAACCAAGGATGTAAGCAGAATTGAATTTGTTCAAATACTGAAAGGTATTGAATATTTGAAATTTCGTTCAGCTGTCATTGAAATGTTTTGGAACTTCATAGAAAAGTTGAATTTTTGTAAAACTGTTTTTGGAAGTATGCAATAAAGGAGAAGTAGTAATATAAAGTTTTCTTGAAAAACTAAATAAAATTGAAATGATGTGTAAAAGGCAGAAATTCTGTTTTCTTGGGGGGAAGTAGAAATTTCTAAATTTAGAAAGCATTTGAATATGTTTAGTTTTTTACTGAATTTTAAAGAAACGGCATTACTTTAATTTTAAATTGATGGAAGATATTAGATGTGTAGCTTGAAACAAACAAAGGATCCTAAATAAATATATTGAGTTTTGAGTATAGTATAGAATAGTTATATTAACGTCCCGTTTTGAAACAACACGAGGCCTTTTTTGGGACGGACCTTGTAATTTTGAACCTCAGTCAGATGACTAGGACGACACCTGAGATGGCAACCACCACACCAACAGGAAGACGTTTGGGCCCCTACGTATGATTTAAAGTGCAACAGGCCCTATTGAGTTTTGAGTTACCAAAAGTGAGTTGCTTGAGGTAATTTTAAAATATTTTTGTTGTGAAAAATCTTTCTTATGAACCGTAGACAATAAGCTATTGTGCATAAAATTATAGGAGAAAAAAAGATTTAAACAGATCTAAGCTTATTGAAATTTTGTTTTTGTATCCTTCACTTGATATTTGAATTTTCAATGAAATTTTTCTATTTGTATTAAAAAACCATAAAGAAAGTATTTTTTTTTCTTTTTTGAAAAACTGAATGAAAATTGAAATGGCGTTCGACAAGACGATGCTCAACATTCTTGGGGAAAAAAAGTAAGTGATTTCTAAACACAGAAATCCCTCCAGACTTTCGATCACAGAAAATGAAAGAAATTTTCACTGAGCGAAAACCCTTGGAAATCTATGCAATGCAATAATTTCTCTGTCACAATCCCTCAGATGAATATAGGACGGTTCCCTTCACTTGATATTTGAATTTTCCATGAAATGTTTTTATATGTGTTCAGAAACTATAAAGAAAAAATCATTTTTTTTTGGAAAAACTAAATAAAAATTGGAATGGCGTTCGACAAGACGCTACTCAGCATTCTTG
>BGPR01001064.1:236419-268772 GCA_013235015.1 Araneus ventricosus | reverse complement strand
GATTTTCGATCACAGAAAATGAAAGAAATTTTCCCTGAGAGAAAAACCTAGGAAATCGATACAATGGAATTATTTCTCTGTCAAAATCCCTCCAGATGAATGTAGGACGGATCCCTTTTTTAAACTTTCTCCTCCACCCCTATCAGGTATCTGCATGCGTCTCGGTGATGATGCTTCCTCTTAACTCGTGACACGCTCCATCGCAGAGAAAAGCTGTATCGTTGAGATAGAAAATTTCTCTTTCATCGGCATACTCCGTGACTCCCGTTACAATTGCAATGGGAGAAATGCGTTAAGGGGGAGAAAGCAAAAAGAGCTAACGGGAGAAGAATTTGCGATCCGATTATTTTCTTCTTCTCTCATCAGTAACGAATGTGTGAGGTGTATTTATTGCTCGGAATAAACACTGACACAAAATCAGTCAGATGCGATATAATATGTAGGGAGCGCTGCTGTATCGTAGCACTTTCTCAATATTATAATGCTTTGCTTTGTGATAAAAAATCCCTTTAAATATATTATATGATATAAATAAAACGTAGAAGACCTATGCTTTAAAGTGATTCGCCATTATTCAATAATTACTGTATTTTTTATTTTAAAACCTCCTGAATTCTAATTATATTAGGCACACATTTCAATATGAAAGATCATGTAAATCACATGTGTAACACGATGATCCCCATTCTAATAAGAACATAAACAATATCATGAAAATTAACCATATTCTAAAAATTGAATAACCAGCCATCATGAAACAAAATGATGAATTCTGCACTTATTTTAAATTAGCATCCGTCACGAATGCTCCATCCATTTCTACACTCTACATGCATAACTCGTCAACGGGAAAAGGCATGGTTAACCAAAATAATCGTTTGTAATAAACAGCCCCCAAACGGAAATCTTTTCACAGAGAAAGGTATCATTAACCAGATGTTTCCCTTTCTATTACCAGGCCTGAAAACGGGGACCAGTCACGGACTTTCTGATTTCCTATCTTCGTACTCGAGGTGGTCCTGAGACCGAGTATTTCTCAAGTAACATCATCCTCGAAATGTTCTATTCTTTTCATCTTAATTAAATATAAACTGTAAAGGATAAAGGAATATTTAATATATAATACTCTAATATTCTAACAATTTAATAATAATAATACTAAGATTAAATATTATCCTTGATTAACGTTAAATCAAGAAAATTGAATAGGCAATTGTTGAATCTAAAAATATGTAATGTTGGTAAATGAAAACACATTTAAATTAAAAAATGTTAATTTAAAGGTGTAAATTTACACAAAAAATTTTACTCATAAAAAGAAAGAAAGATATAAGACACATAAAGTAATATATATTTGTATAACTTTTAATGTATAGAAACTAAAATATAATCTTCTATTTATTTATATATATATATACCAAAATAAACCGAATCATATACTGTATTACAGATGTAGAAATATATTGATATGAATAATCTGTTGTCTAAGACATCATGTAAGGAATTCTCTGCATTTTGTATAAATCTAATGTGGAGAAAAATACTTCCACATAAGTTCATGGATTTGTCTGTTTGTAACAATAAAACTAAACACGCTTCTCTATTTTCCATAGAATGTGAATGGTGAATTTAATTTTTCAAATATTTTTCTAAATTCAAAAATATTAGATTATAACAACTCAAACTGCCATTATAACAAAATAAATTCATTAACTTATTCCAAATTATTTTATTGGTTTCAGAACAAGAATTCTTGTTTAAAACATGAAAAAATAATACATAAGAATATTGTATTTTCCTTTTATTTGATTTATCTGTGTAGTCTCATAAGTGTATTTTTCAAGATGACCTTTAGGCGCACACTTCATCATACGAATACACCTTGATCTAGTAATCTGATTCTGTCTAGACGAGGCATCTGGTTCATGTGTAGTGATAATGGCTGCGCTATGCCATTTTAGCTCAACTTAAGTAACAAAAAGAGATAAGGCAAACATTTATTTTTGCATGAGTATATACAGGGGATAGGGATTATAGGGTATTAAATTAGATTTCTTAGGGATATATCGGTCAGAGTGCATTTATCCCCAAAAGGTTAATCTTGTCCTAGGATTACTAGGAATTGTCCTAAGAAATTCCATAAATGAAATATTTTTGCTTTAATGCACTGGAACTGCATCCTAGAATTTAATATTTCAAAAGCGAAGCATTTTTTATCTATCTGCGAAAAATGGGTTTGATCATGATTTTTAAGCTTAAAATTACTTTCGAATCTACAAAATAGATTGAATCACAATGATAGTTTTCATGCAATATATAAAAGATTTTTAAAAATATTCTATATAGTAATTTAAAAATATATCTACTTACTGACTATTCCCTGATTCGAAATGTACGTGTGCAATGATTAACTAAATTTCAAACCTTTGATTCGACAGAAAATTAAATAACAAGTTTGTAAAGGTCGTATTTTGCGAAGTGAAAAAAGTTTATTTATGTTGGACAATGTCACGTTCGTTTTTAATGATGGTGGAAGCAACAAGAAAAAGTGGTTCCTTTCTTCTGTAATCCTTCTACGTGACCTTAAGCCTAAGCAAGGAACCTGACTGCGATATGTCAGATAATCCACTTCTTTCCGAAGAAAAGTAAAACAAAAAAAACATATTTGAGTTTCTTTTATAATTACAAAGTAATAATACAGGGTGTCCAACAAAGGGCTCCCTGATTTTAAAATTAAATATCTCGGCAACGGAGATAGATAGAAGAATGAAACCAATGATATGTTTATTTTGAAAGCCATAAAAATTTAATACCAAAGTTTCAGAATTAGTTGCAAATGTTGCCAGCAGGTGGCTCTGTACGCTGCAGTCGTCGCACGGAGTCAGGAAAAAGGCTGTAAACAGTCCATTGCAAGCAATCGTTGCAATCGCAACACAATCGATTCAAGATGTGCACCTTTCGCAGCACAGAGATGGTGCATACCAAGAATGAAATTTCCCGTCATTCTCTGTAGTGTGTCAACGGAACCGGTAGCACCGATGGTAACTAAATTTGAAACTTTTCAGAATAGAGTAATTGCTTTGAACTACTCCACATTTACTGTAACAGACATGGATTGACCTCCATAATCACCCGATCTCACTCCCTACGACTTCTTCTTGTGGGGCACAGGGAAGCATACTGTTTTCCGGACAATCCTGCAATACTGCACGAGCTTGAAGAGTTGAATTGCTTGGCATGTGCTTGCCTTTTTGTTGACACACTACAGAGAATGACGGAAAATTTCATTCTTGGTATGCACCATCTCTGTGCTGCGAAAGGTGCACATCTTGAATCGATTGTGTTGCGATTGCAACGATTGTGTTGCGATTGCAACGATTGCTTGCAATGGACTGTTTACAGCCTTTTTCCTGACTCCGTGCGACGACTGCAGCGTACAGAGCCACCTGCTGGCAACATTTGCAACTAATTCTGAAACTTTGGTATTAAATTTTTATGGCTTTCAAAATAAACATATCATTGGTTTCATTCTTCTATCGATCTCCGTTGCCGAGATATTTAATTTTAAAATCAGGGAGCTCTTTGTTGGACACCCTGTATATAAAATGTTGGGATTGTTGGCTTTTAATGACGTACGAAGTACATTTCCGTTTTATTCGTTTATTGTGGAGAATCAAAACACTTCGTTACATTATTTAGAGTAAGGCTGATTACTTGGAAAATCATTACTCTTGAGGCATCACAGTGAAGAAGGGGTAGTACAAAAATATGTATTTGGTAACATTTCGTGTTTCAATTTTTTTTTTTGAGAAATAAAAGACTATGATATTTTAAATAGCTAAAATTTGTCAAGAGGTTCTGAATATGATTTAGGGTTGTTCGATTTTTTTTATAAAATATATACTTTATAAAATGCCGTAAAAGTAATTAAATTTGCATAAGCAATTTTCTTCAATTTTATTTATACTTACATCTAGAAACAATTCATTAGAAAGAACAAATAGCATCTATCCGTACGCAATCTAAATTCTATCCGCATACGAACTAGAATTTAAGGTATTTTATCTGGAGCCAGCAAATCCTATCAAATATAGATATTCTCTATTAGAAAGTGATGCTATCAGTCTGTTGGAATTTCAGAGTTATTAGCTATTCCGATTTGATTCCAAGTAACTAGAATGTTAAAATGCTAATTGTTTTCAAATGGATAAGTTTACTATGTTATCAAATCAAAACAACATAAAATTCTGAATTGTAAAGGTGTTGCTCATGTCTATATCTCGATGATTTTGGTAAAATCAAAAGTGTCTCCGCAAGCTTCGGAATGAGTTGCCATAATCATAACATTTTCCAGATAATTCAAATTTTCCTCAGTGTCGAAGAGATTATCTAATAATTCTTAAAATCATTTACTGCTTGTAAAAATGAGTTTCACATTTTTTAAAATTAAAGGCACGCTTGAGCGGTGGTTAAAGGCCTTTATATACGAAATAGAATACAATTCCTACAAAATAGCATATTTCCTTTATGTTAAGAATATGCCAATAAGATTTTGGTCAACCAGATAATTTTTCATCAGGCCTTCATCCTGAAAAGGAATTCAGGATGAATGCCTAACAGCAAATATTTACATTTAAATTTAATGCGGTAGGAATGTACACTGTGTCCGTAAAGTCATTGTGCAGTTATGAAGGCTTGTTGTGGCGAACAGAAACGAAACGAAAGGTTGAAACTTGCGCTATATTGGACAGTATACCAAAGAGTGCCTGTAGTGCAACGGTGTGCGCGCGCAGGTGATGACGCAACACCATGCACCGTGCGGAGCCGACTGTGACGTCAAACATCGACCTTGACATGTTGCAGTTGTATGCAGTTCCACAATTTCCAGAAGGTGTCATCTTTCAACAGGACTGCGCTCCTCCTCACTACGGCAACATTGTTCGTGAGTTTCTGGATACAACATTCCTCCAGCGGTGGATAGGCAAGGGTGCTGTCATAACATGGCCAGCACGATCCCCGGACATAACGCCATTATACTTTTACTTGTGGGGTTATGTGAAGCAACATGTGTGCAATGAACGTATCAACGGCATTAATCATTTAAAACAGAGAACCACGGACGTTATTCACTCTGTTACAACAGACGTCCTTACCCGTGTGTGGGAAGAACTGGACTACCGTTTAGATGTGTGTAGGGCAACAAATGGAACCCACATCGAACTGCGCTGAACAGGTATGCAAACCTGGAGAGCCTTACATTTATTTGGTGAAGATGTCGCCTGTCTATCTTGTTTCGTTGCTTTCCTGTGACTGGTCAAAAGTGCACCATGACTTTACGGACATACTGTATTTAACCCTATGATAGGCGTGACAATTATATGCTGCAAATCATGCGCGGTTCTCTCTCTTATCACATATACTTTTCTTTATGTACAATGCTTAAATCTAGGAATGTGCAATCATTTTCAGGAGCGGACAAAAAAAGGCCGCATCAATATAATTTATTATAAAATTCAACAAGGACTCGAAAATATTATTTAAGAAAATTCCTCAATAATAACGCGATGAATGGCGCTGCGACTGAATTTCTAAAAGTTACACTCTTTTGTAGAACGAGGATCTACTAATTATACTTCTATTTTAAAATAGCTGCTTTAAGCCACCACCTTGTTCGTCCAGCATATTCTTTCACGTCTTTTAACTCTTTGAGCCCTAATCTGCCTTAAACCGCCCCATTCGACAGAGACCGGACTCAGGCGGTTTCGGGCGCCTGAGTGAATTTTACGGGAGAAAAGTGGTCCCTTTTTTCATTGGCAATTAATCGCCCAAACTTGGGTGTCGTCCTCCTGGAATTTCTGTAAAGAAAGGAAGGATTTCATTTTGTTTTCGTGAATGAAAATTTACTTCAGTTTTTGAGGTACTGGAATACTCACTTTCGCCGGGTTCAGAGAGTAACTTTTGATGCGGAATACATAATTACTTAAAACGTAACCTTTGTCATTTGATAAGACAAGAAAATATGAATTTAATGGAAATTGAAATATATACATTAATACCTCTTTACAACAACACTTCGGGGTCCAAATAAAGATATCGTTATAGAAAGATGTATCGTTGTATCGAGGAGCGATATAAAAAACTTAAATTTTGGCTGTTTTAATGTGGACACAATACAACAATATACATTTTGCAAAAAAGGCATCACCAGAGTGATGTCTGTTAAAGCATACAAAAATTTGAAAATTGTGCTATAAAATAAAATAGATCACATACCTGAGAAACTTATTTATCGAAAACAGCTAATATTTTCGTTTGCTTATTCATTTTTTAAACTGTTAAGTCAACTAACAAGGTTTACATAGAGTCTAATGCCCGAAAATGATCATCATTTGTGGATGAAAGGCTTGAAAAAAAATGCCCGTAGGGACTGAACTGATTGAAGAGGTTCCAGGGATGTCAATAAAGATTGCGATGGATCTGTATCATCATCGTCCTCTTTATCATCATTTTCCATTTTGTCTGTGATTTCGGACAGAATAATTTCTCCTATCTATAACTAACTCCTGCGAAAAAACATAAGATCATCATCCTCTGTTAAAAATTCCTCCACTTTAATTCCAGACATTTTGCCACTATTTCCTTCAAGTTCAGCTTAAGACTTTTGAAGGCTCAAAACACATTCTTTAGCATCTGGAACATCGCCATTTTTGGAATTTTTCGTCATTATCAGTTTGCTAATTCTCCATGAAATATTGTTACAGAGGAAAAAAATGGTATTGAGATTTTTTTTTTTTTAAATATTGTTGTACAGGGTTTTATTGCTGTACAGAATATCGTTATATTGAGGGGAAATTAACATTATTTTCCATGCAAATTCACCGGGACCACAACATTATATTGTTGTAGAGGGATATATCGTTGCATCGGATATCGTTGTAGCGAGAGTTTACTGTATATGAAAGTAAATTATGTATTTCTAAGGCTGTTTTCGAAATAAGGAATTTTATTATTAAATATTTTGAGCTAAATACTTGCGCATGACCATATTGAGCATAAAAAAATTAACAGGTGAAAATATCTACGTCATTAAACCTATCTGATGAATGAATAACTGCTTTTTCTCAAAGAAATTTCCAAATAAGCCTAGAATCAGCTAAATATTTTCAACTGGAAACAGATAACCTCAACTTGGCTTTTCTGTTTTTCAATAGTTACGATTTTAAGGATGAATATTTACTTTTCTGTCTTTGAAAGTTAATCAGTGTTTATTTTATAATTTGGCTTCCATACAAGGAACTCAATAGAGTTTCTAGAAGTTTTAGAATTTTCATTACAAAAATTTCTAAACTTGGAACAGCTAGATTAAAACTAAAAATTCCCAGTTATATCCAGCAATTATTAAGAAGAAAAGTATTATAAATTACTTAAAGAATATTAACCCTAGGTCACCGCTTTTGTGCATTAATATTTCATATTTTATTTAAATACCAAATGAAATGTCAAGGTAATTCTTCTTTTAAAAACAGCTAAGCTATTCCTTAATGATTTTACAAAATTTCGAAAGTTTCTCTTCTTCCCAATTTATAAAAATAATGGTTTACTCAAGTAATAATTTCACTAAAATAACATATTATAAGAGTGTTAGAAATTAAAACGACAATACGTCATATTGCTGTCAATAGTTGCTTCCATATTTTATTAATTTACTTAGCATTTTCATGGAAATGGGTATACATCGCTATAATTTTCTTCTCATTATTTGAAAGTAGGTTATTTATTGGATGGAATAATGAGTTATTATTTAAAATATATGAAGAGTTATTGATTTTGATTTTAATTTCTTTATAATTTACATGTTTATCAGGATATTAATATAGGCAAATTACAAAATTTCCCAATTATTTGATTCACTGGGCCAAATTTTTCGAATGGAATCGTTTCACGTCTTTGAATCATCACTTTAAGGTATCCGACTGCATTCGGAGCCATTTTTTTTGAAAAATAACTTATATATATTTTTAATGTTATTTTTCGACTGTATATGTTTTAAAACTTTGAAAATATTGTAAAATTGAGCTTTCAAAATAATATTTTTCTTAAAAACTGAGAAATCTAAAGAAAAATGACTAAAATATTTGCCTTACGCTAACAGCCATAGACAAAATCATATTCAAAATATGCATAAATCCTTGTAGGAGTACATTTTTATGACAGTTATCTATGTTATGCTCTAAAATATTTCTTGTACTTAAAATTTTTTTGAGATATAGCTGAACATAGTTACTAAACTGGTAATTTTTCATAAAAAATGCTTTTCGTGTATATTTAAACACTTAAAAATATTACTTGATTTTACCTTAGTTTTTAGAGGAAAACATCAAACATATTACAGAAAACAATCTCAGAAAATTTCACATCAATACTTGAATAACGTTTTGAGAAATCATTGTTACGGTCGACAGTTTTCCTCAAAAATAACATTTCTCAGAAAACGCATTTAAAGTTTTCATACAACTTAAAATAATGCTTACAGTTCGGTAATAAAACAGCTAACCATTTGTAATTCACGTAGAGTAAAATGTGAGACAGTTTTAGAAAGCTGATCAAACAGGCTACAAAATTAAGTCATATATATATTTTTTTTTTGATGATTTCATCAAAAACAACGATTTTAAACCAGTCGGATACTAATGGAGGAAAAGAAACTTAAATTAACAATGCCTATGATATGCCTAAGGAATTTCCGTCCGGTATATGATAGCCCGATCATTAATTGTTAATTATTTCAGAAGGGTAACTAATGAGATATCTGAGACATCAATTGCTCAAGTTTCTAGAAATTCCTTAAAATAACTGTCAGGCAAATTGATGACCCAGTAAAAGTTAAAACTTTCTGGAAATCTAACAATTTTAGGGCAAAGTTTAACAGCATTGCTTTTAAATTTATATGCAGGCAAACTTATTATAAGGTACTTTGAAATATACGGAATCCTTGTTTCAGCTATTTCAAGAAATTTACCGTACTTGGAAGAAATTTTCCATACCAATCTTCTTAACTGTTCTGAATCTTTTTCTCATGTCATAAAATTTAATGTTTATTTTTAAATTCTCATATAGTATTATGCGCTTTTGTTAAATTACGTGACGTATATGTTGAATGTTTTATATGTTTTGTGGCATGTTAAGATTTTTGTGTTACATCATGTATTTTTAATATGTTTTGAGAATCTTCCGTGAAAGTTTTCATACGTCGTACAGTATTTTGAGAAGGTTAGTTATGTCAGAAAAATAATATCTCCAAGTTGAAATTTTTTTAAAAGGAATTCATGTATTAATTAATGAGAAATTAAGGGAATTATTTACTGAATATCCTTAGAAGTGAATTATTTTTTTAATGTTTTGTTTGTTATTTTAAAAAAGTTCCTTCACAGCGAACTTTTTAGCCTGAAAATACAATACGGAAAGTGAAACCAAAAACATCGTACCCTCTTTATAGGTTAGGTACAAAGAAAACCATCGCGACTTCAAATAAATACCATACGACCATTTCCGAAACAGCCTAGTTAATTTGCTCGTTGTCTGGCACTATTCTGGTCGAAATCGGAATCTCACTTCAACCAATTGAAGGACACGTGGCATTCACTTTTGGATCTTGATTAGAAACACGAGTTATATTATTCAAAGTGAGGATAAAAATATTTAAGCAACGCAATTTTGAGATGCTATTTTCCGAAATATCAGTATTTTGAAATCAAATTCCTGAAATAACTATAAATGATAAATAACCTTTATCAAAATAACTTCTTTAATAATCTAAAAAACTAAAAGAATTTAAAAAATGATTTTAATTAAGCTGCATGGTGCTGTGGACATTATGTTTCTTCTACATTCACGAGTTAAAATTGAATCTTTACTTTTAGCCAGTAACTCCTAAGAAAATTCGATTCTAAACAAATAAACTTGAATATATATGTTTATCTGTATAATTTTCATCTGTTTCTATAGTAGATGTTTCTGACTGATTCAGCTTTCTATAAACTATTTTATATACATATGCCCTGCTATAAACTTGTTTTATTATATACATGCCCTGTTTTATTTTTGTAAAAAGGGAAATTTGTAATCGATTTTTCACTCGCTTCCGAATGTGCTAGATTTTTCAAATGTTCTACACTTTTGTTTTCTTGATTCCAATACGATTTTTTTAATATTTTCAAAACTTAATATTTAGTTAATATACTAATTTAATTGCATTTTCAATATATGCAAGTGGCGCCCTCTGGTAGTGAATTTAAGAAAAACTGATTTCAAGATTACATAATGTTTATAATAATAAATTATAAATTAAAAACTTGTAAATGGAAAAAATGATTAAAATATAGATATTCAGCTTTTTTAATAGACTAATTAAAGTGTATCTTTAAAAATTGTTTTTATTTATTTTCCAGCAGTTCTCTCAGTTGTTTATTCTTGGTAAAGAGTTTCATCAAACCATCTAACACTAGTTTTAATCTGTAAGGAGAAATGGCATAGGAGAACAATTAAATTAGAACAGAAAATTCGTCATAATTGGTCAGTAAAGTTTTCAAGATTTCTTTGCTTTTGTATGTTTAATCTTCAGTCTATTGACGTTTGCAGATTTTAAAATTTATTTATAAGCTCAACTTTTATCTTATATTTCCAATATTTTTCTACATTTAATATTTCTAATGTCATTTAAAGAACTGTTTTCTGTAACGCAATTCTTTAATTTTCACATTCATGTGCAGAAGGAACACTGTAACACCTATATTTAGATATATGATTATCTCCAAAATGCTTGCGAAAATGTTTCAAAAATATAAAATTATTTTCGTTAAAAAAGTAATATTAATCTCAGAAAACTATATATGCAATTGCTTCATTTTTTTATGATATTAGATCTTTTAGATTTTAAACAAGTAAGCAATTTACACAAAAAAATAAATACCAGTATTTGTCTTAAGTACTTTTAATAAAAAATCAATAAAGAACTAAACAAGAGCGTAGGAAGATAAAAATTAATTTTTAAGCAACGTGTCCTTCATTTTTATGTATCATTTCTGATTTATTCGCAAATTTCAACAAAAAATTGCAAGAAGTCAAAGCATTAATAATAATGAGTACACAAAGTTTAGTAAGCAAGCATTTGTAACAAAAAGTTGAATTAGTGATAAATTGTGTATAATCAAATTATATACAAATATATTTTAAGCATATTAACTGCATTAATAATTCCTTTATTGCAATAGACAAAATTTATTGCATTTACGGTTAATGTTATGTGAAAGCTTAGATTGCTTCTTTCTAGGCAAAATTTATGTTGAAACGAAGAAGTTCGTTTTAAAAATTAAGTTTACTTTCAAATGTAGAATACGGCTGGCATTTAAAATGTTAATTAAACTAAGTGCACTTAAGTTAAATGCTTTTGCTTTTAAATAAGGGTAAAAGCTTTGCCAGTTGATAAGAACATTTAAACATTCTGTTTTAAGTATAAAGGGATATATGACATCAAAGATGACCCTTTAAGCAATTAATTAAATGGATCACATTACGAAACGTCAAATTTCATTTTCATTTTTCCGTCCATATTTCGCAGTAAATAACCAATCACTTTCCTTAATATTTATTTTTCAAACATGTACTTATTTAAATGTAATATAACAAGTAGAAATATTTAAATACCGAAAGTATAACAAGGTATTTAATAATGAAAATTTTATTTCCGTAGAAGTTCTGGGACATTTTTCAATGATGTAAATATATATATTAAATTTTCAGGATTTTGCTTAAAGTAAATTTCTATTGAAAGAGAAATGTGATACATATAGAGGAGCATTACCTCTTTAGTGCTGTACTCTGGAAAGAGAATTTTCATTATTATTCCAAATATAACGAGATATGCTGTACTTTTCTTTTATGGAGGGTAGCTTAATCAATGCATACACAGTATGTCCGAAGAGTATTTTTGTTTGCATGTCGTGAGTGTAATGTTGCAGAGTTAACGCAGATACCAGGCAGTTTAAAATACAAAATAGCTTTAATCCAGTTTACTTAAAAAGAAACATGCTGCTGTCTTGCAGCTTACACACTCACTGACAGCCATCCATTCGACTGCTTGTTTTAAAAAGACAGATGAACAATATATATAGATTGTAACAACCAATCATCTTCGACTAGTGCCGTGACTTCGGCTACGTCATGAAATTAACCAATGAGATACGTTTCATTCAGTGACTGAACAATTTCATTTGAATTTCCGACAATTTTCACATCTTTAAAAATATATAAAAGAAAGATAAGCACTAGTGGTTTTGTGTGTGCAATAAAGGGAGTTTTTTTTTTGACAATGGTTAGAACATAATAGTGAATCATCTGCCGCACGCAAAAGATCGAGATTTCCCTACAGTTTCTATGAAACAAAGGAGAATCGACAAAGCTTCATAAATATGTTGTGCCATCCATAAATTGATGGCATTGAACTTAGATTTTGATTGCATGTAGGCCGAAGTTAACACAGCTCTACGTTACAGATTTAAATTTGATAAACCTCTCACATTTTACGCCATCAGCGACCTGATACCATTGATTGTTCACTTCATTTTTTAAAATTATATTTTGTTTATTGAATAAAAGTGAATGTATATATGTGTGTTAATTTATTTTTAATGATTTTTTAAGAGTGCCAAGGTACTTTTCAGACCTATTAAAATGTTCAATAATTCACTCTTCAATAAAAAAAAGTTGAATTAATTCATTTAAATGGTGATGAAATAGTTTAAAAATACGTTTGAATAGTGACTTATTTTATTGTTTTGGAAGGGACCAAAAATTATTTGTTATTGAAAATTTGATCAATTTTTATTATTCTGATACATTTTACTAGAAATTTGAAACAAAAGAAAACGAAGAAATTACAGTTATCGTTTAGAAATATCCTTTTTCTCATTTCCTATCTCTTTTTCCAACCCCACCTCCTAAACCACAGGAAAAAACGACCGTTTTAACGATTCAGTCGGTGAAAGGCCAGCAAAGTGTACGTGCGGAATTAGAATTAATGGCCAACTGCCACTCAGGTATTTCTTTTGGCGTTTCATTAATGTTTGAAAAACAGCTAGGCATCATGGTATAAAAATCCACGGCTCTGTACGTTGAACAATCATTAATGTAATTTGAAAATTATTCTTATAGTTACTATTGTCGTAGATGAAACTAGTTATCATGTAACTGATCTTCTTTATTCAAATCTTGTTAGAAGCATCGTTCGATAACTGAAATTTATTCGACACTGTTCAAGAAATGTCATCTTTATTCATAATTAATTTTATAAAGTATTAATTGACAAAAGACATGAATTAGAATTCTTAACAGCATAAACAGAAAATTTGGAATACGAAAAAAACTTAACCTATGTTAGCAAAATTTAATCAATGTTAGCAATAATAATTCAATCTATGTTTATTCTGTCTTACTTCACTCAAATAATATTTTGGCTAATGTGAGCACATGTCTAATGACGCAGTCTCTAAAAAGACTTGTTAAAACATCGATTTATGCTCCGCTAAAATAATTTTAGTCTTACATGAGTAAGTTTAACACCACCACCGATCGCTAGCGTTTAAATGTCCCATCAGGCGGCGCGTACCAAAGGTGGCTCGCACTTGAATGTTTCATCAAGCGGTGTGTACCACCAACAATTTGGTTCGATTAATTACTAGAAAAAATTTCCATACAGTTGAAAATTAAAATATGGAAATTTAACATAGGGGGAACACGAAAATATTGATACAATTTTTTGGAAAGCTAAAAGATGATTTTACCAAATGAAATAATTCGAACTAACTAGTACATTCTAATTAAAACACTAACTATTATATAACTACTACATTCATGAATATTTAACCTAATATATGATTTCAGTCGAGGTTTGGTCACAAATGAAATAATAAAATATTTATTACACTTTTTTCATAAAAATGGATTTGTATCAATCTGCCACATACGACGGGCACATTGAGACACACGGAAACATAGGAAATAATGATGGTTAATAGGTCTGGGATTTAAACAAAATTTGTTTATCAATAAAGTTTAAATTCCAAATCAACTTTTAAAAGTTTAACGGAGAAACAAACTTTTATTTAATAAAATTTTATCGTTGTTAATGAGACTCGAAAATTAAAACAATAATGGCTCGGAAGATAATTTATCTCTACAATTAATACAGGAGAATGCGTGTCTATGTATGTAAATATACTTTGGAGGGAGATAATGTGTACCTCGAAGCCGTTTTTGGAAATTTTAACGAATTAAAAATTAAGGGAAATTTTCGGTTTCTTTCTTGATGTCTTACGAAAAAACATTATCACAAAAATAATTTTCACGCCCTGTGAAAATATGATTTTTTGATGATATTAATTAATTTTCCGTAAAATTTTTCTTTCTAATTTTAATAAATTCGTAAAAAATATTTTAGGCTTAATTTATAACAATTCTTTTTATTTTTGCGATGAAATTCAAACTGTTTTAACAAACAAATAACTGTTTTTTCAAACTCATAGTTTAAAAAAAAAATGCTTCATTACGTGTTTCTCTTAGATAGTTCATTTTTACGTTTTTTCCATTTCTGAAGACGATTTTGCAAAGTAGTTGCTGTTAAGGCGCATTGATACACACAAAAGATGCGTATCAGTGTGCCCCGGAGTCGACTGTATGAATTTGCCCGAAGAGACTTTTTTACTTAAAACAAGTGGTCACACAAAATCAACGCTGAAAAACCTCAAAACTTAATATAGTTCAGGAAAATAAATGCTTTTTGAAACTTTTGGAGTAGATTCCCTGGCAAGGAAACGTAATTAGTGAAAGAAATCACACAACACGTACTTAGAGTGAAAATTATTTCGACTAGAAGATCAGCAGTAGGATTCATCTGTAAACTAACTTTTGTCTTAAGAAGGCCAAAAAATTTATCGTGTGCTAAGGGTTACAGTGGCATATATATGAGGAATATCTTGAGCCATTCCAATCATAAAAATTTAAGAACTGTATCAATTTTCCCGCGTATCAATCTACCCCAACTCCCCCTATATTAATTGGAGAAGTAGGACTTATTTTATTTCAATTCGATATTATAAACATAACTTATATAATAAATTCGACATTATAAGCATAGTTGTTTATTTATTTCTACGCAATTTATTAAAAAAATTCAAACAAAGTGCGAACAAACAATAAAGAGCAACAATGGTTATCATTGAGGCAAAGTTATAATTTTCACTTTACATGATAAAGCAAAGCGCTCTTAGAGTAGCCACCCATAAAGCGAAACATAAACTGTAGGGCCGGTGTGAGCGTGTTAAGAATGGTCCACGTTGCTCATTTTTCCTATTTAAATTTTTAATACAAATATATAGAACTAATTATAATTTCATAGGTCTTAATTCAGCGTAAGATAAAATATAAAGTCAATACAGTTTGCTGAAGCGCTTGTTTACCATGCCACCATTATTTATTTGCCGTTATTACATACGTTAATTCTGAAAATACACATAATGAATATTCAGTATGTGTTACAACAAATATTCGCAGGTTTGTGAATTTCTTTAGGACAAGAAAAGTGTTTCATGTTCATTATTGGTAAAAATGCTGAAATATTTGCAATGATGAAAACAATAAAGAAAAGAAATAACTTAATGTGTCATTTTCATTATAGAACCTTTGAAATATTCAGCCAATAAACATAACTCCAGATGGCACATAAGAAACTTTTCTTGTTCATTAAGCACACGCCGACAGTGTTTTAATACAGATCTTCCTCTTTTGTTAACAAATTTAACCTTTCAGTATTCTAATACCGAAAATATAAACGAGTGAGCGTAAGGAATGCAATTCTTAAGAAGAATGTTATAGTTTGCTTTACAATTTGTAGTAAATGAATCTTAAAACGTTTAACATATTTAGAAGAGTTATTCTCGCGTGTTTAATAACCTTTTGTATTCATTTATAGCCGTTATTTTTCAAATCAAATTTAAGGACTAGAAAAATACCGCATATTGAATCTTATAGAAATAATAATTGACCGAGCGAAGAGAGGTCTACGCTTTAACTTCAGCATTTTGCATTTGTTTGTCTGTAAGTTTGTTACGCTATTACGACAAAATGCGTTGTTAGATTTCCTTCAAATTTGGCAGAAATATTTCTTGAAGCAATAGAAAACGGTGCAGATATTTTATTTCTACTTATTTTAATTCCGTAATGAAATAAATATTTTAATTATATATAATTATTATTATTATCAATTTAATTGTTAATAAAAGATTGAATGGTAACATTAAGATTATGACAACAGAGGTGTAAATAAACACAGTTCTCTTTGAAGAAAAAGAATATGGAGGCCTTTCTGGGAGGGTATCATTTTTTTCTCTTGACCGAATCAGATAGGCAATATTTTTAGCTCGTGTTTTGGTGGCAATTTTCATCTCTTTTTCGATTACGGATTGAAAAGAACTATGGAACGAATAGGGGATAATAGCCTTTGTTACTGAAAATCCCCAAAAACCCCAATCAAATTCGCTTTGTATTGTTATCCGCATTCCGCTAAACAAGTGTTATTTATTTTTATAATCTTTGGCTATCATTTAGTTCTAAATTTATAATCAAACTCATTCACCATCTAAATAATTTCTTTTCGCTTGTATTTGTTAAGCCTAAATGGAATTATCAGACGCTTCTCGCCAAGATAATTTAGCCTGCCTTATAAAAAGTCTGATCTGCAAAAACGACAGCTTTTAGCTTATATAAATATTTTTGCCAAATTCTAATATTTATCGTCAAGTTATTTTGAATTCTATCTTCTTATTTCTAAAGAAGTGAATTGGAAAAAATATTTTAATTTGATACCTATTTAATAGTGAAATTTTCTCGATGATTTTTTTAAATAACTTATTTAATGATTGAATTTTTCTTTGCGAATTTTTGGTGCCAACTTTCTCAAAATATTTCGATATGCCGTCTAAAGATAAGCGATGTAAAAGAGCTATGTTTTGCAAATTCATCAGATCACGAACCATTTTATCCATATTGACTCTAAATTCGCACCTTAAGAATTGTGCTAAACTTTTGTACACCAATGTATCTCCCTGAGAGTCATATTACGATGTCCGGTGTCCCTACAAATAATGCTGTCTTCACAATGAATAACATTTGCTAAGCCTTTAAAAAATGCGATGAAGAGAAAATCTTTTTTTTGGAGGGAAGAGATGTCTACTGTTCACAGAATTACTAGTTTATATACAATGTTTAAAACAATAACATGAAATGAATTCTGTGGAAACATGTTATTGTCATTATTTATCCATTTTTATCCCCAACGAAAAACTATAAATCGTATTTTTGGCTTCTCGATTGACATTCATAATACTTCTTCTAAGATTAAATAAACATTTATTAGAACATTAAAACACAACTATTACATTCTGTATCTGCGTACATCGTAACATCGTTCAACCGTACTCGTACTTGTCTGGTCTCTCATTTTAAATCAAATTCAAAGCAAGTCAACATCAGACCGTTGCCACTTATCTGGTATCAGACACTGTTATAACATTAAATAAATTGAACTCATGCTTTTGTTAGGCTAAATATTAAATACGCTTACAGTATGAACTCTAAGAAATTTTTCTTCTAATTTATGCGCATGGTCCGAGTATTTATTTTATCCCTTTCATTTGTTTATCGATGAACTCAGTGAATGTGCTGAAAATGCAGGTGCACGTGTTAAATAATTAAGCCATTTGTTTCATAATTTTCAGCAACTGAAACTTTTATACTTCAAAGTATTTAGACCAGTCAGACTCGTGCATCGAATTTTTGTTTATGCATAAATTTCGTAGCCATTATTATTCGAAGTAAATATTGTGCAGACTACATTAACGCCTTAAGGAATCTACTAACTCTTAACTCAATGATAACAATAGCATATCACTAAAATAGAATACGTCATCTAATTAGATAGAAGATAAAAACCAATCATGAAAGACTTGAGAAGAACGTAGAATTTGAGATGGAGTCAAATAATATATGAACTTGCAATTAATAATATAATTCGCAACTATGTCAAAATGGGTCTTTACCTTCCTAATATAATATCAATGATTTATTTGGAAGAATGTATGACTCATTTTAAAAGAGTTTCATAATAATGACATTAAGAAACGACGTGACTGAAAATCCCCTTCATCGTGATAGCTAATATCTCTAAATCATATAAAATCCTAATGGACAAAACTCAACTCATGTCCATTTATTAATTACATAAACATTCATTTTAACTTCTAAATGGACAAGAGTAATGCCTAAGAGACTCCATCGCTATAATTAATTTCATTAATCTCTCTCACAAAAGGGAACCAGCTTGGAACACGCTATTACTCTCCAGAAATCATGCAAAACAGGTAAAGATCTAATGCGTTTGTTGGAAGGATTCCAAATGTTGAAATCTATGTAGCAAATGAAGAAAACTTATTGAACATTTCTGGGTTTTGATTGAAATGTTCATTAATATAATGTTCGTTAATGCAAATATTAGAAATGCATGGTATAGTAACTATTAAAGAAAAGGTCTGGTTAGTGTTCAGGTTTAAAGATTGGTAATGATTTCTTCAAATCCTCAATTTCTAGGTTTGAACAAGATTTTACAACACATCTAATGAGATTTAAGAGATATTACATATATTTAGTAAAATAAAGAACGTTTCAACTTTTAAATTAAAGATGATATCATAACCTATTAAAATGCATATGTACATAACAACTTTGAAATTTATTAATATTTATAGATTAGATATAGTAGACAGATTAATATAATGCATATAATGGAAAGTGGAGTGGAAAGCTTGTAAGTTATGCAGTCATTTAGTTTGTGAAAGGGTGTTGTTACGCTCATGAAAGAGTGCCTACGCGAAGCAAATTGATTATGCACTACACGATACAACGCTTGTAGCGGCGAGATATGGAACTTATGGATCCTATGCAGGAATACTTTTTGATATATAATCAGATGTGGGTAGAAAGGGCGACTTGGAAGTTTTCAATTTCAGAGTTTTCATTTCAGAAGGAAATAACTCTACATGTACATGAATAGCCTTAACCGACAGCAGAAACTACTAGTGTCGTTTTTTTTCAAACCTTCGATGGACCATAAAAGGAAGAGTAAAGAGCAAAATAAATTTTTAATCAAAAGTTATGTTCAAACATGGTTATTCTTTGACATAATAGCCGTCAAGATTCAGCCATTTTTTCACATTGCATATATAGGTGGGCCAGGTTTAATATCCCCTGTTCGAAGAACGTTTCCGCCAGTGATTTGAAATGTGGAGATTCAAAACAAGGTTAAGGGCCATTTTTATGGAAGCTTTGACCTCCTAGCCGGTCTTCATTTGAAAGAAAAGTTGAAAATCTCTCATTGATAAGTCTAGAGATATAAGCCGGGTGATCAGACACGTCTTATTTAAACTGCCCCAGAAGCTACTGGCTTACAACAGCATTATGAGGGCGGGTATTGTAATGAATGAGGACAATTCAGAATGGCTCTTTGCAGTCGTCGTAAAGTCAGACAAGAAACAACTGCATTGTCCGTTTTCCACAAACAATCCTTCTGATTGAAAAAAGCGAATAACGCTACGCACTTGATGGGAGCATCAATTCTACCAGCCATGTTTACGTGCCGACAGATCAGCCCAAACTAGTGAGCTGGCGTCAGCAGTAGTTTAAGTTATGGTTAGAGACATGCGCAGTCACCCACCACGAGTATCCACCCTCCTCTTACCACTTGTCTGCTTGTTTAGTGGCTCGATAGGAGGTTAAAAAGAAGCCTCGTACCTTGCGTTCTTTTTCGAAACGAATCAAAATTACAGCTTTATGTTTGATGTACAATGAATATCAATTAAATTTTATATCAGCATTTAATCTGTGGGAGCATCGAAAAGGTAATTTGCGTAGCATAATTGAATTATACTTTAACTTGATTTTTTTTAAATGCTCTCCAGTCTTAATTCAAAGAAATAGTTTACTTAGAGTGAATTTTCAATTTGCTACAAAATTTCTGAAATTTCACATACGCATAGAATCAGCAATTGAATTTAAATTACCAATAAAAATATACATAATTTTTTTAATAATTTTAAATCATCCTATTGAACAAACTTAACTGAAGGATTGTAAAATCATAACAGACCCTGGAACGATTTCGTCTGTATGAGAAAAGCATTACAATGTTGTTCATCTTTCGGTATTATTGTTTTATTTTATGTTCTTAAAATTGCACTAATTGATAATATATAACGAAACTCTTAAGGAGTTTTGCAAAATATTAAAATGAGAGTCAAATTTGAGACTCTTAATTTTTCAGTCAGTGGGCGGTAAACAGATTTTAAAAATATATTCTTCAAAATTAGGACTAAAATCAATGAAAAAGTATTCATTTAACTCCGATGTTAAATCCAAAGAAATAATTTTTAAATATTTAATTCATTGAAAAATAATATTTTGGACAATCTAAAATATGAGAAAAGAAATAAACAAATAAAGGCTTTTATCGTATTTAATTATATCTCTCTACATTGAATCATTTATTTATAATAAACGAGTTTTCCATTTTTAAATCCTCATATTTTATTTGCGCTTATTAATTATTAAAAGTATTTTAGTATTTCTCAACTTGATACATCGTACGTATAGTCTTCGCGAATCGGAAATCAATAGGTTTATATCAGTGTTAAATAACTAATTAATTATCAGTATCAATAATTTAATGTTGAATCTGGCGGAATAAATATTTTTTCCAAAGAGTCTAAAATAAAATTCAAACAAAACTTCGCAAAAACCGTTAATATAAAGCAGCCACTAAAAAAATCATGAATACAATTCCCAATACCGTTTTATTTTTCTTTCAAAATGCCTTGTTACTATCTAATAAGTTTTATAATTTATAATTTGACCCTGTTATAATATATGGAACCATCCATCATTTTATGGATGATTAATCATTAATCATCCATCATTATTATGGTTGATTGGAAACTTCAAATAAATGTTTGTATATTTTATCGAAAACTGACTGATCTGCAATATGTTGGACAAAAAGAATTCATACGAACATAGTTAATCTTGAAAAACTCAGTTCTACAAATTTCTTTTTGCAACGCTTTGAATAAATATCTATATCTCAAAATATGCAGTTTGAAAATGACTCCTTAGTGCATATTTGCAACCAATTAGTAGTTAGTTTTGTTATTTATATTAATGTTTCGTTTTGAATCAGCACGACGGCTATTTTGGGACGGACCGCTTAAATTTGAACGGCGGTCAGATGACGAGGACGACACCTGACTTTGCCAAACTTCCGCACCAGAGTCAACTGCCATACTATACTGCAAGCATCGGTTATCGTCTGATCACCGCAGTTAAGCAGCACCAGGCGCGGTCAGTGCCTGGGAGGGTGACAGCCTGGAACACCGCGTGTTGTTAGCATCTTGCCCCTCGTTTCGAGTTAAGCCCAGTAAGGTGGGCTGGATTGTGTATGCACCACACCAGCGGGAGGACATTTGATCCCCTACGCATGATTTAGCGTGCAACAGGCATGACGCATCTTCAGTGGAATCGGGTTTCGAGCTATAACCCTGCGGCTCACACCTTACCTCAAAGCCACCGCGGCTCACCCAGTTGGCAAGTTTTTGCTACATGTAGTAAGGATGGATTATATAGTTCAAGCTATGTAGTATTAATGTTGATTATAGGATCATCACCATTTAAACCATTACTTGTACATATGATATTTTTGCCCAAATATATGCTCTAAGCATCGTCGTTGAACCAGGTGATGGATTATATACATGCACTGAATAAAATAAATGTTCACACTCGCTTCACTACAAGGAAATATTCTTTCAGTGCTGAGAAATCCGAATTTTTAATTCGGCCACATTGGTATATCCGGTAGCAAATTTCGCAATAATGAAAACATATAACAAATTTATAGAAAAAACTGAAAATAAAGCAATGCAAAAGAATGGAAGTAAAAGGTTGAATAATATCAAGTATCAGGTTGAATAATATCAAGTAACAGGCTGAATAATATTTTATAGTAATATACGGGATTACCAAGTAACACATTTCAGATCTAGATTAGCAAGATACTAGATATTACTTCAAATTTGGACTGAAAAAAGACATTATTTTGGAATACAGCTTCTGATAAAAAGCAGATCTGTTTCTTCAAGATGGCAAGATTGACGTCACTGGCAAATATTGTTCACTTCAGACTGAGCGGAAAAAGACGTTGCTATGGAAATAAACCCAACTAAAGAGCCCTTTTACAAATATCTTTATTGAACAGGGACCTAATTTCATGCCGCCATCCTTATTAAACTAAGGTATATAAACAGTCCAAAAATATTTACAAAAGTAGAGCAGAAGTTTACTATTCAATTTTCCGCGAACAAAGACGTGGAAATAACACAATTCGTTTCGTCTTAGTTTTATCTTTCAGCAATATATTTTAAATAATCCGCTTTTCAAAATTTTAAATTTCATCAATTTTCTGATACATAATTGAAATTTGCTCTAATATTCTTGTGTTTATTCAATAGAATAGGACTTTCGTTGAATAAAAATTCTGTTGTTTAATCGAAATATTTTTCATAAATGAAATTCCGTGACATTCTTCGGGATGTTTGAGATTAAAAGGCATCATATATTCTATGGTATAAGACCATATTCTTATTTAATGTTAAGGCGCAGAATTGAAATCAGAAGAAAATTGAAAACGTGAGTGATATGTTGAATATTAGAGTGATTTAATTTAAAACATAACTTACTTTAAAGGAAAAAGAAATATAGAAAACAAATTTGTTGTTTGGAAATAATAATTTTGTGAAAAAAATCGAAGAACGAAAAAAATAAATAAAAAAAATTGGAATAAATGCAAATAAAAAAGAAAAAGACTTGCACGCAACTAATAAATAATATTTAATTTTAACAAAACTGCGGTTACGAGTTCAAGATATTTTTCCTATCTAAGCTATATTCAATTTATTGTCAACAATTGAAAGGTTTTTGATCATTTAAATGAAGTGTTTTATATAATTGAACAATCTTATAATTTCTTCAAATGTTTGAAAATATATTTGAAGATCGATTACAGGCTTCTAATTTTATTTCTTCTTGTCAAACAGGATAGAAATACTAACATGAAACGTTTGAAATGCACACATATTTATTTTTAATGCTTATTACCGAAGTAGAAAGTAGTATTTAAATATATAACTTTTATAATTTATTTTTACATATAAGGTTGAAAATAGCAGAGATATGAAAGCTCCTGGCTGCAATATTATAACATTCCATTATTAGTACTAATAAATAATATGCATTAAAAAATTACCTTTCCTTTCTTTCATTCTTTATTAAATAGTATGCACTAAAAGATTATCTTTCTTTTCTACCAAAATTTCTGCAAAAAATTGAAAAGAGAAACAAGACTGTACTTAAAATGAATTTAATTTTTCTGTCAGAAATTTGATACTTAGAAACATCTCAGTAAAGACGAATTTATAAACAATTTAGGACTGAAATATTTCATTGAATATTAGTACTAATAAATAATATGCATTAAAAGATTACCTTTCTTTTCTTTCAAAAATATCAATGATAGATTTTCTTTCAAAGACTCGTATAACGTATAAATTTTGAAAATTCGTCCTTTTTTGTATAAAAGCTGTAGATTGAAAATTAGTTATGCCTTATGATATCTTCACCAAACGAAAATATGTTAAGATCCAGGAATAATGACATCCTTTCACAGAACTACACAGATATTGCTAAATTGATCTTTCAGATCTTATGAAATTTACCTTCCTCTTAAAAATTAGTCAATATCAGACAGTAAGTTTTCCTTTCTCTTTACCGACATGTCGACGACATTCGATCAGCCATATTGATTTCAGTCAGAACTTGTTAACTATTGAAGATCAAACTGGATAAGACTTTATTGAAAGGGATGCTTCACTTATAATCAGACTTTAGGGATAATCAAAGGGGCGACGAAAATGTGAAATCAATGATGACTTCATTACAAATACCATAGCTATAAACAGAATAGGGAATTCCTAAGGGACTGCGGTCATATCTAGTCGGCTGTGCTTTCCCTAACCAATGGTACAGCAGGGTTATGTGACGTTTGCTTTAGGCTTAGCTGAGGGCGTGCATTCCCTCTTGATAGCTGTCTGACAAATCCAAACTCTCTCTCCAGAAATATATCCATCGGGCGATAAATACTATTCGGTCGTAAAAAGGCACCTTTAATATCTTAATGGAATTTATGGAGCGCAGTTGGGGGGAACTTTCCCCTTCGGGGACTCATAAAATAGGGAGTGAAACTGATTACTAAATCGAGACGAGATTGCTTTTATTATTATTTTTTTCATATTACAGATATTGCGATATGTGTATGGAACGCAAGCAAAATCTTAAAGCCTGGCTAAGATTTTTTAGTGCCCCTTTTATGAAAAATCTGGGGATTCACTTCTAGGAATTCATTTTCAAGAACTTGCCTAGGAAGTAATATGATATGAAAGAAACTCTTAAACAGGATATTTGCATTTTGTATGGTAAAGGGAACTGCTCACAAGGAGGGCATTCTTTGAAAAATGTGATGTATTCCATTTCTTCCTTACTCTATTTTTATATCCACTTATACTAGATTGAAATGAAGACATCTTTCAACAACCAGCAGTTATCGAGAGCAGAATTGTTATTAATAAAATTGACTATCAGAAAAAAAGTACTTACAGATTCTATATTATATTAACCTGTGATATTTTAAATTTTATTGTGATTACTTTACGAGTGATACAGATTCTGTACTGGAAGATACCTTCCTTCTCTTTATGGACTGGTAAAGATGTTACATCTGTAACCCTGAAATCAAAAAGTAAGCTGCATGCTATTTTAAAATGACTGTTACATTCAAATTAAAAGCTGTGCCTTTGTCTCAATACGATTCTCAGACATTCTTAGGAGGAAGTAATGAAAAATAGGTGTTGTTCACAGTTATTTCAAATTTCACAGAAAGAAAATAACTCAAGTACCTACTCATTTATCTAATCAGTTTCATATGGATATTCCGGTACGTCTATCATAAAGGAATTTTTTCTAAACTTCAAATTTATGTTTATTTAAGAGAGAGATTATTGCTTATTATTTAGAATTCTATTTTACAGTCTCAAGATACGGCAATTGTGTCTTCAGCAAATGTATGAATTAACTGTTTCTTGTCCCATTTACGGGCTTATTAACAGAGGAATAAACTGCGTTTCATCATTGAACAGTAACAGAACAATAGTAGCAATTACTTTATAATAAAAAGCACGGCTCGATATATCTGTTGAAGGACAAAATATTAACACTATCTCATATATTTTTATATGAACACCAGATAACTCATAATGCTTAATTCCATTTTATTGATTCATAGATTTTAAGGGGTTTGATGGGAAATATTTCTAAAAGAGATTTGTCTAAAATGGCGTTATACAACTCTTACGACTAAGAATTTTTCACGAAACTGATAAATAATTATGCCAACATTTATCGTTGATGAGGTAAATCAATAATTGTTAACTCTACTTTAATTTTATTATTTAATACTTTGAGGATACGTTTTTTATGTATTTGTATTTAATTTTATGAGAATTTTAATCTCGTCTTATGCTATTTATTGTTGAGTTTTAATGTTTATTGAATTTTATCTTATATTTTCGATGTTTGTTATGTTCAGTGCTTTTTTACTGTAATTTTATTCTTTGCTTATTAGTCTTGGACATATTTTTCTGTGCTGTCGATTGTTTTTCTTCCCCACTGGTCTTTTTCATGCCTTACACCCTCTTGGATGGGTTGGATCGGTGTGGGTTTTAAATAAATAAATACGTCGAATGATGTCGAAGGAGGCTAAATATATCATCATTCGATGTATTGAAATGTGAAAGGAAAGCGATCATATGCTTTTCCTCAACATAAGATGATAAGATTTTTTCAGCTTTCAATTCGCGGCAAGGTTATTGATATCTTTGAGCGATGCCTCTTTCATTTGAGAAGTATTTGACTAATTTTCGACTAAAATATCTAAGAATTTTAATGCACAGTAGGAATCGAAATTAGTCTTAATATTAAGTATTTAGTTAGTTATTGCATTAATTAATAGCAAATCGACTAGAGAATTAGTCGGATTGGATTAGAGGATTAGTATTGATAAGGAAAGAATGTGAGTAAATTTTAGAGTTGGCTTGATCAACTCTCATAAGGATAGTCTAAATTGAAAACAAGAAGTAATATATCTTCGAATGTATTTTATTACATGCAGTTAATTCATTGCAAAAGGTTCATTGTTAATTTATGTCGATTCAAAGGAAAATATCACCATAGATGAATTTTTAATGTTCATGTTCATATTCCCTTATTAGTCATCAGATTAGTTTTATTAGTTTCGCTTAGAATAGAAACATGCATTTTGTTTTAGGCATTGAGAAGCACTATTTTCAAAGATCAACAAAACTTTAAATTGCAAAATGTGTGCATATTTGATGCTATTTCATATAATTTATGTAACCGAATAAATGTATTTGTCGTATCCACATAAATTAATTTAATATGATAAAACTATTTCTCTATGCAATTATTACTGTTCATATTCTTAAGAATAAAGATACAGTGCTTCAATATCATGGAGTTCCTTAATTACATTTGCGTATAATAGTCTGGAAGCGTATCTTACCACCATAGGTTTTAAGAAGAAAGTTATACTGTCAGTAGAAAGCAACGAACTATGCTATTAGAAAATAATAATTTGATTAATTTTAAAATTCCCCAAAAGTTCATTTATTACCAGAAAAGTTAATTGCATTTTTAAACTAAGAAATGCTTTATATTGCTAAACTAAGAATGCTTTATATTCGAATAAATGAGAAGGTCAAATAAAGAATTTTCTCAATAAGATAAATAAATACTCATATGATGTTTCCAAATAAACACCATTTTGCTATTTCAATTATAATTAAAAATTTGTTGCTGTGAATGATATATATCAGTAACTAAAAATTTAATCCGAATATTTAGTATAATATATTGTCCATTATTTTGAATATCGATATGCAGGAAGAAACCATCGACACGTATTCGAAATTTATTTGCTCGGAATATGGTAGCTTTTCAAATTAGACGATTAATCATAGAAGATTGAAATAGTTAATTTGCTTGTAGGAATACATTAGCGTCCAGCTTGCACTTGTATTACCACAATGTATTATTAGTAGATATTCAAGTGCTGTCCTGGACGTACGAAATGCTATACAGAATGGGACTTCTAATGGAAAAATATTGATGAACGAAATACGATGAAGCTGTCTCACTTAGCTAAGAATGTAGTCAAAAGGCAAATGGAATTTTCGTATTTCACCCATTAACCTTCACAATCATCTTGCTTCATATAAACAAATGCTTAACATTCTTATTCTTTACCAGTACTTAGTTTGTTCTTTAATTAATTTATTTGCAACTCGCAAAAACAGCTTAAGTTTCTTTCAACGGGGGGATAAATATTAGGAATACTTATTTTCTTGAATGTAGACGATAAAAATAAATAGTCTTATGTGAGAGTAGTAAGTTCCTAACCTTCATCCGAATAAGATTTATTCCATATGTATATGTGAAAAATTTCTCATCTTGTGAAATTTTAGATGTTTTAGGACAATGCCTTATTTTTGTTATTTGACCTTCTTAATAAGTGAAGAAATGAATTAAATACGAGAATAAATTATTTTAAAGGGAAGCAATCCTTTTTTACTTTCTCGTATACGAAGTATACAAAGAGAAAGTATTGTAATCGTCAAAAAATTCGAACTCGAGATTTTGACGATTCTCCACATTTTAGACCTCCCTGAGTCCGAAAAACACAATTTTGGAATCATGACTGTCTGTCTCTGAACTATTCACTCATATAACTCAAAAACTATTAGAGCTACGAGGATGAAATTTGGTATGTGGTCTTTAAACATTATTTCTAGGTTTCTATCAAATTTTGGACAAACTCCGTCAACGGGAAGTCTGTCTGTCTGTATGCCCGCTGTCATGTGAACACTACAACTCAAAAACTTGAATTCCTAGATGGATAACATTTGGCCCACAGTTTTATCGTCATGAATGTAGGTCCGTATGAAAGTTTGGTCCAAATACGTCAAAGGGTTGACTGTCTGTCGGTCGGTATAATTTACTTTTGAAAAGAATCCGTTGTCTCCACGCACATGCGTACTATAAGCAATCTTCTATGCACGCGAAAGCTATGGAGCGAATTACGTCAGTTTGTCCTTGGTCCGTCAAGAACTGAAAATCGGTACGCATCTCTTTGAATTTGATTCTTTACCTAGATATTCTTCAATCACTATAATGGAAAGCCTTCTGATAGTCATTGGATTCTGGGTAACAGTAGGTTCGAATTTTTTTAGCCACGCGGGGGAAGGGGAAACGGCACCTTCTTGGGGAAGTATACGAGAAAGTTTAGGGGAGAGCACTCCCGCTGGTTAAGAAATTTGCATTGCAGTAAGTTTACAAGTGATCATTGCATCAATAGTATCTCCTTCTCTACTCGTCTTCTGGAATGTTACATCACCAATCTACTCAAAGAAACTTCTCCCAAACTACAAATAAGATCTTTAAACCGTTTTCTATTTATCTTCTGACTTTGAGGTAGGAAAGATAAATTTAAATAGTAAATTCGTAAGTGTTGGGCTTTTTACATTTTCAAAAGTCCTTTCTTTTCTCAAGCAGTGCAATGTTTACAACACATATGGAGTCAAAAGAAATTTAACCTAAAAGTACAAATCACCTTTATAACAAGTTATATGTATCTTTCCGCTAAAAATTATATTTTTCCAGTTAATAATACACTCTGAAAGACTATCGTTGCAGAGATGTTGATGCCAAAATGTTAATCTAAATTCATACTCTTGCAGAAAAGTAAGACTAAAGGGAAAAAAACGGTTTCCATTATAAACAGTATGTATTTCGGTTAAAAAGAAAAATTTTAAAAGTTATTTTAATTGCGTTCTGTTTTTTGACTGTGTTTGAATGAATAAATAATTGTGAAATAAAATACTCAGCTACTAAAAGTAGTAAGCAATCGGAAATTTTGGGATATTTCTTGTTCAGAAACCCTTTCAAAAGCAAACTATCCCATATGAATTTAAAGTCAAGTTTCATATAAATTATAGTTGAGAATAAAAACATATTTTCCTTTTAAATATAATATAGTTTGGCATTAATAACGAAGCAGAAATTCACCAGGAAATGTTCAAATCTCGATATGAGAAATCTTTAAAGTTCAATATATGTATAACACAAATTACGCTTCTACTGCAGCAACGAATATATAAATTTGAGTCTGAAAAAGAAATCATGCATCAACTAAATGTTTCACCATAATTTCAATATTTTAGAAATACTTAACGAAGATATATTTGCAGAAATATTTTAAATTCCTTGAAGACACGTAACCTTTAGACCATTTCATAACTATTTGAACATGAGAAATATAGCATACGTAAGCTTTAATGATATGTCACTTAAAAATCTTATTTCGCAGACGCAGCCAGAATAAAATTTAGTTGAAGAATATATTATAAAGAAACTGCAGATGAGGTGATGGAAAATAATAGTTTAAATAACCCAAAATGTGCATTTTAAACAGAGAACTGACGAAGATGGAAAATATTCCAGAGAATACGCACGAAACATATCGATCAAAGAACCTTCTGAATTATTTCCTAGACATTACCCAATTTCGTCTGGACGCATTTTGCTTGGGCTTAGCCCTTTCACAGACTTCTAAATAATGCAAGAACTGACAAACGCTTCTCTTATTAGCATAGTGACATGGCTCTGCATCAACGGTTCTTTCAGCTTAATTGTAGTTTCGGTATAAAAGACAAAAGGCTGCTTTCAAAAATTCTTTGTTGTTCATGGACACTTCCTCAAGAGAATTTCTATGCACCCATGAATAATTTGAAAGGACTAATCATCCAAGTTATCGCTGATTTGAAGAATGCAAGAATGGAAATAGAAATATTTTCTCTGAGATGCCGTCGTTCTGCAAATTCAGGGACTGGATTTGGAATATTATGAGAAACTGGAAATTCAAACAAATTTCCTCTTCATTCGAGAGATTTCCCGTCAAATTTCACGTGTTTAAATAGAAAAAAAGAAATGTTTGACATTGATTGAAAACAAATAAAATAAACATATGTTTTATGGCAGGAATTGTTTTTTATTTAAATATTATTTACATATTTCTTTATTCAAAAAACCTTTTGGTAAACAACAGTCCGTGTGAAGTATCTTTCGTTGTTTAACAATTATCCTTGTACTTAAGATGTCACGTGCATGATATACCACTGACGTGATTTACTACTTTCTATTAAAAAACGGAAATTAATTTGAAATACATGATTAATATAATTTGAAATTTCTCGGGAATTATTGATCATAGCGAGATAGATTTTATAGCAATAGATAACAAATTTATGTCACTATTTTAGAACTATTAAATTTGAAATTAAAACGACAATTACTTTTTCGAATTTAAAATTACTGAAATTTACGTGCTCTAACAATGAAATAATGCTGTTTAACGTCTCGCAGTGCTATGGCGCGAGTTTTATTGTTGGGGACGTCAAAGCGTTACCAAGAGACAGATCTGGGTTATTATATTAGTAATACTTTAATCATGGCAATGCAAGTATTTTTTATGAATTCAGATTATTTTGTCAGTATCAAATTTAAGATTATTCTCCATCAATTTTTTTCCGATGTAATATTTTCAGTGAAATAAAATTTCTCTTTTCATATTATATATGCATGTTTATCTAAAAATGAAGGAATTTTTAAAATCTAAGATACTGTTCTAAGAGTGCGACGATTTTCTTTTGGAATGTGTTACTATAGAAGACATTAGATCATGTCAAAGAACGTACATTAAAAGACAAAATGCTACGAGAACATTATGAGATTAAGAAAAAACTTAGAGAAAAGATGAATATGCTTCTAAATATTTTGAAATCTAATACAATAATTAGATGCAATGCACTTATTTCAAATTTCTGATAGAAATTATACAAATCTATGTAAATGGTAGCAAAGAATGAAAGAAAAAATATAGATTTAAATTAAAATTAAAGTAATAAATGTAAAATTCAATTATTTTAAAATAAATCTTTCATTGTTCAAGTAAAAATGTTTTTACTAACTACAAATTAATTTTTTTTCAAAATTTATTTAAAAAAAGGCAAATATTCAGTGATGCAAATACACGTCAATGGGTTTTGTAGGTAAGTAACCCAGTAAATATATTTATAAAAGTTCTACAAACAACGGAAATGTTTTCGGACATTGAATTTCAGAAAAAAAAACTATGAAAACGTGAAATTATGAGGAGGTCTACGATACTGTAGTCAAAAAACTACTTTATAATTTACTTACTTACTTGACTTATTTTTATACTTAGCTGCTATCATTGAGGTAAAAGTTTTCAAAATAACACCTCAAAAAGCATATAATTGAGTTGTAAACATTTTTTCAAATTATAAGATGATTCTATATGTTATATTTTAAATATCAGCCATTAGTCTTACTGTATTTTTATATAATTTTACTAGCAGCAAAAAAATTCTTCTTCAACATTAACCGGATAATAGTCCTTAATAATATTCAATGAACAATTTCGTACAAATCTGTAAAAGCGAATTCCATTATGTTACTAAGCATAAAAAATGTTACACATAAAGTCTTTTAACATTAATTGTAAATATCTATCGGTATTATCAAAACATTATTTTAAAAGGCACACCTCTTTTATAAAAATTAATAATTATTAAACAAATTGCAAGTTACTAAATTGTTATCTATATTATTATGAGCTTCTTATAAAAGGGCATAATTTTACTAAAGAACGTAAAACTGTTGCAAACAGACAGTCAAATGCGAATAAATGTTAAGGTAGTTCGAAAAGAGTGCTCGAATTTCTGACTCTGAAGCAGATGCTTTCGTGCCGCAAGTAACTCCAAAGTGAATTCAACCGAAATTGAATTATTTCCAAATTACCGCTTGAATGACACTGAGGATCATGCAGAACGCTTTTCAGTCAAATCCAGCCTCTCTTACTCGGGGAAAAGATCTGAATTCATTTCACCGTCTCTCGAAAACGCATGAACTGTTCGAATGATTGATTGAATCG
>BGPR01001064.1:196403-236409 GCA_013235015.1 Araneus ventricosus | reverse complement strand
TTTTAATGTCATGATTCTTATATTAAATAAATATGTAACAGGATAACCAACTGTTCGAATGATTGATTGAATCGGGACTCTTCAGTCGGAAAGAGTAGAGGTAAGTTAAAAAGAGGTACTCTAATGCGCGTTAATGCTGCCGGTCGTTAAAAATTACCTGTTTTAATGTCAAGATGCTTAAATTAATTAAATATGTAACAGGATAACCGTATATTATTGTAATTATTTAGCGCTGAAGTTAATTTAAAACATAAATATCAGTAAAATTCTTTAAAATTATGCTAATAACGCCCAAGTAAGATAACTGTGAAGCAAATTTCAATTCCTAAAATTTCTTTTTTTAGAAAAATAATAATAAAAATTATTTTTAGCACTTTTTATCGATAAATATAGTAAAATAGCCAAAAGTTCAAAATATTGTAAAATATCTAAAAAAAAAAGGTTACTTTTGATTTTTTGCAATGCCTCAAAAATAAATCAAAGCACAAAAATTAGAATTACAAAATGACTACACTTGGACTTCAAAATCTGGCTTATGGGCGGTGAATGCGAATTAAAAGCCACTTGGGAATATGTATTGACCTGTTATATAATGCAAGAAAAAGAAAAAAGAAACAATTAAATGCGATTGGTTTAGCCACAGAAGTGAAATGTTTCTGAACCTCAAATGAAGATATTGGGCGTCAACGGGGGTTAAAGTTATGTGATATGTTAATTTTGCCTCTTGTTTTGAAGTAACACGGAGGCTTTTCTCGATGGATCTCCTGAAGTGGAACTGTGGTCACATGACTCGCTGAGTGTATGCATCATAAATATATGGATATACTCCATAAAATACACCAATCCAACACAAGGACTCTTCGCACTTGATTTTAGATTTGAGGTGTATCAGGCCTGAATAAAGAGCAGACGTAGAATTAGTTCTCGAATTTACAATTCTCAGAAGGTGAAGATTTGTCTCCAAGTCATAACGGCACTTCCTTTAAAGATAAAGGAAAATCTGTTGCTGATTTTAGATGGTAAAAGTTATCTTCGCATAATTATAAAGAAGATTCATTTTTGTTTTCTGAGAAATAAATCCTTGTTTTATGAGAGTTTGCTTAGTCGTAGCAAAAATCGCATAAAAAGAATTTTTAGATTTCAATCTTTATTTACGTATTTCAAATGTATAATTTGTGATAGTTAGTGTATACTGACATAATTATGGACAGGTATGGACTGTCCATTTCAGAAACAAGACAAATAGAGATATTAAATTTTACTTTTTAAAGTTTTTCAGGTTTTAAGGCTCTGTCTGAATACTCAACGTCATATCACTCTAATAGGTGGCATGCAAGCTGTATAAGTTGAGCTTAGATTCGTTAATATTTTATTAAAAACAAATGAGCTCATTTTATTTGAGAGTATATTTCAAAAGAATGTGTGAAGGAAAGAAGGAGTAAATATAATATTCGAAATATATGGTAATAATAAAAATATTCTGCAAGCCAAAACAATACTAAGCAAAGTCTTGCCAAAGATTATTTCTAAACTAAAAAAATAGGTCTTATTAATTGCCAATATTTGTTTTTTATAAAAATATGAGCCTTGCAGATCTTTCAGGTTTTATTAGTGAAGATTTTTTTTTTATTAATAAATGGTAATATCGAAATTTTTTTGCCAGGGAGAGAACTGATTGCGCAAGAATCGCTAAGAATAACTTGTTATAATAAAACGAACTATGGTTGCAGTAAAAAGAATTATTGGAATCCAATTAAACTGTTTTAAATTTTTAACCCTTATTTTGCATTGTAAATTTTCTATAATATCCAACTTTTTGTATTTTTGTTCTATATTATTATTTAATAGATAATACATTGATTTCAATTGAATTCTGGCAATGTTATATTGTTACAGAATAATTACTTTTTTAATTTCATAAATTTCTATTATGATGAATATTTTATACCAATTTGTATTAACCTAAAAACATATATTTTAATTTTTGTGAGCAAAATCAGATTTCATAGAAGCTTTAGATTTTAGATTGTTCCTCCACTCAGTAGTCAAATAACTGCTAAAGTTCTGGTGAGAAAACTTAAATTTTTTGAAAATTATTTTTAAAAGTTATGTACATATAAAGCATTAATAATTTTATTAATAATGTTGAATCTAGATAATGAGGCTACATATTTCTCGGAATTCCGAAAAATATTAGAAATCTTTCAGTTTTACAATAAGCAGCCACTTTGAATTTATATTTTTGAGTCAGTCATCTTTTCGCAAAGCAATGTAGAAAAAAAATCTTGAGGTGCATTTTTCTAAAATTAATTATTGCATAAGTAATGCGGTGTAGAATCGATACAAAATCAAATTTGGTGTTGGGCGGCGAAATATGCGAATTCAGGTGTAGTTTCTGAAGGACAATCGACCACCATAAAATTGTAATTGTTTTCTAAATGTGTAACTACGCCATATATACAATCACATTCTTGAATGAAAGACAGAGGAACGTCTTTTAACTATTTTCAAAGTACTATTGAAAATTAAAATTTGTTTTCAGTTTCAGAATGTTTCTTTAAAACTAAACCATTTTTGAAAAAAAGAGCTAATTTTCATTTTAGATCAAGAAAACAAATCATATATATCTATTTAAATATAGAATTTTTTGTGATTTTATATTTAGAAATATATTTAAATTCACTTTCTTAGCTATAGTAGCTAATATAAAAATTAATGTAAAAATTAAATTGTATATGTCAGATAAATTTTTGAGATGATCGATTATTGGTATAGTAATTTCTTCAATCTGACACTTTTTTTTCTGATTTAGCCAGATAAGGAATCTAAAGAACTTTTCTCGAAAATTCTTGCCTTTCGACCAGTTTTGATACAGAATCAAAGTCTGAAAACTAATTCCCCTTTTTTCTCCTAAGATTAGCTTTTGAAGTAGTAATTGAAGCGAAAATAACCTGTCCACGACAAACTCTTTGAAGTCACCTGATTACTCCGATCCTCCTCTAATTTATTTTATCCTCCCTTCAAAGAAAAAATACTACAAAAATAAATCATAAATTCCACAATATTTTTAATTTATTTTCAAAGATACGAGGCTCCTAGAAGAATATTATTTTTCTTCAAAATTTCTTCCTTCTGAAACTAGAGGAAAATTTTTAATTCCACTGAAGAAATGGTTTTTTTGGTGTTAGCCAGAAACTTTCATATCCTTATATTAAAAAATTCTAATTAGCTATATTGAAACATGCTTCTAGTTTAAAATTTGCAATACAAAAAATCTGTTTGACAGCAAACAAGCTAATGCATTTCTGATTAATCACTATTTTTTAATTAGCATACAGTAGAACCTCGGGAATGCGAAACCCATGCATCCGAAATTTCGTATGATCTGAACATCTTTTATTAATTTTCTGAAGCATAATAGCAATTAGAATCAGAAACGAAGCTAATGTCTATTCCTAACTTAAACGAAGCATTTGAATTTGTATTTGAGAATGATTACAGCACTTTAATTACTAGGAATAAAACCAGTTGTCTTCTCTTGACCTAAAGAACTAAACCTGCTTGACGATGCGAATCGTATCTAACTATTTCACAGAGTACCCAAAAATAATACTCTACTGTATTTGTATATACCAACGGTATTCATTCAAAGAATCCGAATTTCTCGGTATCCGAACAGAGATTAGCCTCAATTAATTCGGATTTCCAAGGCTCTACTGTATTCGTATATACAGGGTCCAACTTATATTCGTTACACCCCCTTAACGTCTAAACAGTGACAGCTTAGGTCATAAAGTTGGTGTCTAGGTATAGAAAAAAGTCTATGCGCTACTCGATGAGACAACTTACAACGCCATCTATCGACACATTTTGGAATTAGCGGTCATATCTCGTAAACGGTGAAATAAATATACAAGGAAAAAGTCAATTAGAAAGTTGTAGAGCACTCTCGATTTAGTACGAAAAATTAACTTGCGCCCATTAATACACAAAACAGAATACAAAAAATGAACATTTGTTTGGTCACGATTTCGAAAATTGTCATGTCATAAAGAGTGGAAGAATGAAACTGAGACATCCCCCTGTCTTCTGGATCATTTATTTATATTGATGAAAATGCTCTCCGTTAGCCACTGTACGCATTTGCACTCTGGACTGGATTTCTCGTTTCGCTCGCGCGTCACGACGCCATAGGGTTGAAAATCACAATCAAACAAATGTTCATTTTTTTACATTCTGTCTTGAGTATTAATGTGCGCAAGGTATCTTTTCGTACTAAATCGAGAGTGCTCTACAACTTTCTAATTGACTGTTTTCTCGTATCTTTCACCGTTTGCGAGATAGAACTGCTAATTCCAAAATTTGCCTAAAGGTGGCGTTGTAAGTTGTCTCATCATGTAGCGCATAGACTTTTTACTATACTTAGACACAAACTTTATGGCCTAAACTGTCACCGTTTAGAAGTTAAGGGGTGTGTAACGGATATAAGTGGAAACCCTGTATATCTGTATATAAGGAATGTTTCAGAGAAATTTCCATTCCCTTCGTGCATTATATCTTTCAATAGTGCCAAATGTACCTATCTATTTTCATAAAGTTCTGATGTTGCAAATATATTAAACGCTAAATATCATGCATCATGAGATAATAAATAAAACATAAAATGTCGGTTTATCTTTTAATTTTCTCGCTTAGAATAGTCATTCGATGGATAATCAGACACGACGAATCAAAATTGTTACTTTTCACATTTCATTTCAATTCAAATAGAGAAAATATCATTACAGAATTTGGCTTTGAAATATTTCAAGATATGCATCAAAAGCATGCATTTTCAATTATGGAAATAATTTTGAAGAAATTCTAATCAGAAACTCTAAATCATTCATATGATTAATTGGCTATACAATTTTTGACTTTTGAATACATACATTTACATGTCTGGCTAAATGCCATGGATCACCTGCGGACTTAAAACTTACAATGCATTAAATCATGCTTAACCTTCTAGCAGGCGCAGCCTCTATACCAACATGAAAAGTCGCGTGTATTTCCTATACACGCTATTGTAAAATATCAGTATTTAAGAGTGTAATTTTTAAAATTAGGTTGCAATTGTGTAATGGTTAATAAGTACAATTATTTTAACAATTTTTATCTGAAACGGAATGGAAACAATATAATAATAAATCACAAAAATAATTTTAAATGGCCAGAGAATTAGATGAATGACGTGAAAATGAAATAAATGAAATTGCCGATATTTCAAATGAAATATTTATCCTTATAATATAAAACTGAAAAGACAATATGGAAGTAAAAAAAAAATTGAAAGCTAGATACAAAAAGCAAGAAGTCAGTTTTATACTCATTTCATTGCAACGGTCGCGCGTATCTCTGAAATACAAATAGCAGTTTCGCAGAGTCCTATTAAAGACTCGAATACCACACGATAATTGTTCGTCAAAAATATCTGGAAGAATAGCCAAGATCATGCTTTTGTAGTATGCTCTGGTAAAAACATACAAAAACGAAATTTTTCTCTAGTGTATATCTCACATACGAGCTCCCGGTGAAAGGTTAAATAAATTTATGTTAATATACACTCATGTCCATAAATTAAGGATAATTCAGAATAACACAGAAATTGAACTCTAAAATAAAAATTTCACCTGTAGAATTATCACAGACATCTTGAAGAAGAATATGCAAATTACAGGAAACCACCAGATGGCGCGGATAGTACGTCACAATGAGGAGAGTGTAAGAGAGGGGTATATAAGGAATGGTGGCAAAGAAGTAAAATTGTTCACAAGCCCTTTAAAAGCCTTTCAGTGCAATAACCGCATAGTTATGGCACAAAGGAAGCATTTGGATGATTTGTTACGTGGTAGAATTATCGGACGACTGGAATGTGGACGTACCCAGCTGGAAGTATCCGAGGAATTTGGAATCGCCCAGAGTGTCATCTCCAGGCTTTGGCAACGATTCCAAGATGATGGTAATGTGAGTAGATGTTACAGCACAAGTCTCCCCCGAGTTACAACGCCGAATGAGGACCGGTATTTGGCAGTTACTGCCAAAAGAAACAGACGGAGCACAGCATCAGACCTGTCTCGTCAGCTCTCTTCAGCTACCGGTACGACAGTTTCAAGGCATACCGTGTACAGACGCTTAGGGCACATTGGTCTATATGCTCGTAGGCCTGTCAGATGTGTTCCACTTACCGCAGCTCACTGTCACCTGCGATTAGCCTGGAGTACAGAGCCTGCATTGTGGACACCGCAACAGTGGTCTTGTGTGATGTTTTCCGACGAGTCCAGGTTTAGTTTGCAGTCTGATTCTCGCCGGACTTTCATATGGAGAGCGCCAGGTACCTTTTACCACCAAGAGAACACCATTGAACGACACCGTTACGGTGGTGCAGGATGGCTCGTTTGGGGAGGAATTATTCTTGGTTACAGAACTGACCTGCATGTTCAGAATGTAACGATGACAGGCCACATCTATCGTGATGTCATTCTGGAACAACATGTACGTTTGTTTCGGGGCGCCATGGGTGCTGAATTTCTGTTTATGGATGACAACGCCCGTCCTCATCGTGCAAACATTGTAGACGAATGCCTTCAATCGGAGGATATCACCCGTATGGATTGGCCAGCATACTCACCGGACTTGAATCCAATAGAGCATGTGTGGGATATGCTTGGCCGACGAATTGCAGCCCGTCAACCCCCTCCCACCTGTCTACCGGAACTTCGGAGGGCATTGCTTGATGAGTGGTGTAATATTCCCCAAGATCAGATTGATAATTTGATACTCAGCATGCCTAGGCGTTGTAAGACCTGTATTGCATCGTCCGGGAGACATACTCCGTATTAACCATCATACTAACCATGTTATACTGTTTTTGTAAATAGGTTCTTTTTTGAAATTTGCTCCAGGGAGTGAAAATCGCAATTTTTATTAATTATGTCAAACATATAGCATCTGTTTTGCTCTTTACCTTTTGTTTAATAAATAGACTTTACAAATAAGTCAAATTTGTTTTGCTTCTGTCTCTTCTTTGCCTGAACTTCATTATCCTTAATTTATGGACATGAGTGTATATAAGAATTTCCAGAATCTGGGATAATATTCTCTGAATTCATCTGGATTCAGAGAATATTATTCTTTCTTTAACCCTCTGACTACTAAGAGTTCTCAAAATCTGTTTACAGTTGTATACGGAGGTTTGCTTACTAACGGATCTGTGGAGTGGATTCTTCCACCACGTTACCCCTTTTCTCTTCACTACGTGTGGTGGTAGATATGAATGGCAGGCCTTTCATCTCTCATCTCTCCCTTAAGGGTCCCTTTAATGACCACTCGCCCAATTGCCTTCTCCCCCCTTTCCGAAAAGCAACCGGCCGAAATCCGCCCCACTAGTATAGAAGTTGCATGGCCGGTTACGGCCGCCTTAGGAGTCAGAGTGTTAAAGAAAAATTATCATAACTTCATACTGTCTTTCTTTGTATAAAATCACATAAAATTATAGTCTTAGTTCAGCTTATAATAGTATAACGCTCATCACACATAAAATTTAAGAAAAGTAATCAGCAAAAATTTAGACATAAGAAAATATCTGATTTTCTTCGATGATATCTGGTTAGATATAATCACAAAAAATACCATTCCAGTCATACGAATAATAAAAGGCCATTTTTGTCACGAGTGACCTGATAGCACACTTTGAATATGAGAAATCGATTCTCCTTAGATTATAAAACGGGAACTGTGGACCATGCAAAATAAACTTCATTACGAATGTCTCATGCATATAGCCATGAGAAGGAGGTATAGCTGGCCAAGGGTGATGAGGCTGTTAAACACAATATCAATTATCTAAGAGCCTGGAACCGGATGATTCCATAAAATACCGGAGTCAACTCAAACCTGACAGAAGTGGTCCTTACTCGTCTTCCAAGGGGCAGTACCATAATTAACGAATAAGGTATTTTTTCTAATTTCCTCTTAAAATAATGAGTTGGATAATTTTTTTATTAATTCTTTATTTTATTCAAACTGTCCTCGGAATATTTATTTCGAAATAATCAACTATTAATTTCCGATCATATTAAATTCGTAAATATTAAATTTGAATAATTTGCAGAGGGAAAAAATAAACTCTCTGCATCTTGTTTTGTATCACGGACTTGGGGGATGCGTCGAGATCAAATTTTATTATTAATTTTGTAAATACCAGTGTACCCCATCGGGGGGGGGGGCACTGCGAGTTCACGGATGAGAAACTGCCGTATAAGTAAGCTGACTCTCCCCAACCCGATGGTACAGTAATGGTGGTGTGGCTTTTTGGGCCCATCTCCGAAGACAGGTCGTACCCCGGTGGCATATTTACAAACCCTACCCTGATAGAACTGAGGCAGGAAATCAGTCGATATCATTGGCTACGAGGAGCAGTGACGTCGTTTTCAGCTCTCGCACGTAGCGTACGGCAATCATAACGAAACAAGAGTCGTCCTACTTTTCTTCCCACAGTTGAGCACAGAAAACATTCTTCCGTGGGTTGTAATATCTTTAAAAATGAAATTATTTTTTAAAATATCATAAAAAATAAAGCATCCCACTCTGTAAGAAATTATACTAATGAAAAGTACACGCACGAGAGCAAAGAACGACGTCATCGGCTCTCGGCGAAGCAAGCCAATCATATTGTCCGATTTCCTGCCTCAGTTCTATCAGGGTAGGGTTTGTAAATATGCACCCCGGTGAAACGGGGTTGTTGCATGAGCCGCACGTAATGGGGGCTACAATGCAAGAAACTCAATGCCCGAATATGCTGTCGTGGCGGCCGGTCTTTCATGTATTACCCGGATGCTTTTGCAGGGCGGAGTGATGTTCTTTGTGGTTTACCTACGAGTGTACAAAATTAAAAATATATTTCACATAAGAATTTTGTATAAATGCCTATTTATGAATGAAAACGACTAGCTATGAATATTTTACTGTATTTGACTTAATTAATATTTGACATAACTTTCTTTAAAAGCGGTAATTTTTCTACCTGCCCTATGAACAAATGGATAGTTAAGAGTTATAGTGGACCATGTCTATATTTTATCCCATTTTGCTCAAACAATGCCATAGCAGTGTCGGATTGTTATATGCTTTTTGCAATAATGATTCCATAGTTCAAAATTTGTATCCAGCAGGCAGCAAGAACAATTAGAAGTCCACTATTATTTTGAATACAGATAATAAACTTTCAGGTCTGTTTCCACGGAAATGAATCTTACGGGCTTAGTGTACTTTCAATCCTCCAAATTTGGGTCTTTGGTCTACTTTGGTCCAAATTCTTGGTCTACTTTGAATCTAAGCGATTCACTTTGAATACTACAAATATCTTCTCGAATATGAAATTAGATACATTTAGGTTTCCTTTGAAATTTAGACAATTCAAAGCTCCAATAACAAGCGATTAAAATTCCAGATTAAATTAATTATAATTTGAAAATCACTGATGGAAGAAGAGTTTTTGTAATTTAAGTTTTGAAAGTTTAAAAAAAATCATCTTGTGACGATAGTCAAGATGTATATTGTATGTGTCACAACTTAAATGTTATGAATAGATATACGACTTTAACACAAAAATAATTATTTAAAAAAATAAAAATTTTAATAGACCACGTTTTTAAAACGGACTAAAAAGTATAAAATAATTTCTTCTAGCCCCATACAGATTTATAACCCCATACAGATTCAAAACGAAAAACGTGGGGCGCATGTAATAGATAATTGATGCATAAAATAGTTTATTTCAGTCACTAACAATTTTATTGCAATGGAAATGATATGAACTGTTGTGCGAGTTTTCTCAACGACAGCTACTCCCTACACTCCTTACTATTAAATATTGCATGCGCCCCACGTTTTTCGTTTTAAATCTGTATGGGGTTATAAATCTGTATGGGGCTAGAAGAAATTATTTTATACTTTTTAGTCCGTTTTAAAAACGTGGTCTATTAAAATTTTTATTTTTTTAAATAATTATTTTCTGCTTTTTAGTCTTCTGCGTGTGAAATTTTGCAATCGATTTTAAACACCTTGATGAGATTATGACGGAGACATGTGGCAAATTTCAGGTTTATTTCAGTTTCTCTTCACCTGATCATAAATAAAAAATTGTTATTTTCCTGAAAAAGTAAGTTATGTGACGCAGAGACCTTTGAGATATAATGAAAAACGTACTGCGCATGCGCAAAGATATGGCTAAAATATGAGATGCTAAGATGGCCCCGTGGGCCATCCTTATACCCAAGAACCAAGTCTGTAATGTTAATAGTTTTCAAGATATAATGAAAGACGTACTGCGCATGCGCAAAGATATGGCTAAAATATGGGGGTGCTTCGATGATCCCATGGGTCATCCATATACCCAAGAATCAAATCTGTTATGTTAATAGTTTTCGAGATATAATGAAAAATGTACTGCGCATGCGCAAGGATATGGCTAAAATATGGGGGTGCTTCGATGATCCCATGGGTCATCCATATACCCAAGAACCAAGTCTGTAATAGTTTTCGAGATATAATGAAAAACGTACTGCGGATGCGTCATGCAAAATATGAAATGACAAACGGACAGACAGACAGACAAGCAAACGAATTAATAATGCATTGTCATCTAGTTCTGATCTATGTTTAAAGTTTCAAGACTCCAGCTCATCGGGAAGTTAGTTTAAAATCGATTGCAAGATTTGTACCGAACAGACAGACAGACAGACAGACAAGAAAGCGAGTTAATAAAAACGTGGTAATAATTATATTTTTGTATGTAATGTTCGGGTTGTCAATCTCTTTTCACCTTGCCAGACTAATAACAGGTGTTCTGAACCAACTACCTGTCCTGCAGCTATATGTCAAACCGATATAAGACAGTGTCATTCAGCCATTGTGAGAATTACGTGATACACTAAGGCTGATTTGATTTAGTTGTAAAATTCTGACACATAAGTTTATTTATTTATTAAAATATTATGATGCTAAATAAATTAGACATTGTAGCGGTTACAATCAACTGCCTTCTCCTTTCTATGGTAGGTGGCGCTACTGGAGCCATCTTTTTCCCATGATGCCTCTCTGTCATTCTTGTCTGTGTGCTTGTATTGTGATGTTGTTCTCTGTCTTGTCTTGTGTCTTGTAACTTTAATGTTCTGTGCTGTGGAACGTAGCCTAATAAAAAATGGTTCCTAAAATTGAATGGATTCTTCAGCAGCACTACACACAAACTTGAGTCTCGTCCCTCTATAACATCAATTTCTACAAAATATACGAACTTCATACCTTTTGACGAACAATAGCTTATTGGGATATAAATATATTCAACAAATTCTTTTTCTTGAAAGCATAAACAAAGAGGTAGGTGTGTTGCTTTTCAAATATCTACATCAACTAATCAAAAAAATTGATATTTTTTATTATTGAAATGTTAAGCATTGCTTTCACACATAGTTAAATGTATCATAGAAACGGAGTATCATTGCTAAAAAATTTGCAGAATTCCAAAATATGATACGAATAATTAAATAGCGTATAGCAAAATTCTTTTTATTCTTAAATTAGCAATGGCTCAAAATCGGTCTTTAATTTCAGTTTTCAATTTTAACTAAACATAACATTATAGTGAGAAAAGTAAGGATGGGATCTAATATATCATAGCTACAAATAGATACGAGTCCTACAGATAATTTACATCATAAATCCTGTTCATGAAATGTACCAATGAAAATAAAGTGTTCTTGTTCATTGCGAATTTTTAGAAGTGTTGTGCTGCAAGTGCTTCTGCATATGTTAAGCTAAGCGCTAGACTTTGAAACATATTTTCTTTTCGCAAACTATATGTTACCGCTTATTTATAGATATTTTGCTAAATTTCCTTTATTGAAAGTTTTCTTCAATGTTTCGGCTTAGATAACATCTGAAGAGCCAGATCACTGACTTCATTTGATTTATTTGAAGAGCCAAAAATATTTTTGCTCTTCAAATAAATCATCCATTTGGGTCCTTATATTTTAGGAATAAGTATAATTTTGCGCAGAAATTAATCATAATCAACACAGGAAAATAGTTGGTAAAATCATGCTCACTATTTATTTTCCTTCTTTTATTGTAAAACAAAGAAATACGTTTAGAATACTTTTTTCAAGGTGAAAATGACAATTTAGTTTTAAAAAATTTCAGTTAGCTTCCATTAATGAAGACGTGTTTTTTATAATTTGCCCTTTAAGATGCCTTGCTATTGCTATTTTGCTATTTTTTGCAACAACAATTATTTGAAAGGTTTTAAATTAAAATAAATGATAAAAAATTTATATACGATTCAGAATCTCCTTTATACATTTATATTGGAGTATATTTGTCTTTAAAAACAGTTTCATGTATAAAATTTTTAATCAGTGATTTGATTTTTCTGAAGACATTTAATCAGAGATCTGTTATTGTAAACAGAAATTACAAAAAAATTGTTGTTTTTGTAAGGAATAAAATGCTTGTTTTCGCTTCTTCGGGGAATAGAAATAAAAGAAGTATGAATTTCATTTCTGGAAGTGGATATTGATATTTCTGTTTAATGCGCACTTTTCAACTAAAGTAAGAAAGCCGTAATAAACATTTTTCAGCTAAAACAGCGAAGAATTAGAACAGTCGACACAGTAGAAACAGGTTCATCTGAATGCTGTATTTTTATATGTACGGAAATCTACTATCTTTATAACTAGAAACATAGGCCGTTGTATTAGAAGCATTATATAACTTTTATTTTAAAATAAAATTTTGTGAATGTAATTAATAATGCGTTTAATCTTCATTCTCAGAAATTTTCCAATTTAAATGTAATGCATTTTGAATTTTGAAATATCATTCTATTTCAAATAATGAACAAATACTAGCACCAAAATTGTAGACATTAATTTCATTTCTTTCTTGTTGTAACAAAGTTTACTTTTCGTTGGAAAGTGTTTCAGGATGTTCTGTGAACTATTAGTTGCCGGCGGAAAGAAGGAGAAGGCTCCATAGTACTGCTATAAAGAAAAACAAGATACTAAAAATAAGTTGCAGTGTGCTTATAATTTCAAACCTATTGATGAAAAGTCGTTTAGTACGTTGCAGAGTATGATTAATAAATTGTTAAGACAAATTTATCATAGCTACATTTAGAAGGAAACAAGAAGAAATATCAATTGCATTTCTTTGTGATAGAAGTTTGATTCACACAGTCAGTCATTGTACATGTTTGTGATTTACAGACATTTAAGTGCAGTGTCATTCAAATTTCAGCATGCAAACTGTTAAGGAAAGTAGGAATCACAAAGAAAGCGAAAATGATGCAGGAAATCATGGACGGAAACGCTAACTGTATGACATAAGGTGTACAGTCGTCAACGAAATGAATGGGACACCGCTGTAATTCTGGTATATATTATCGCATCTTCACAAAACTAGTGCCGATCTTAATGTCTCAATAAGACATGTTTAATCAGATAAAAAAACTGATTAACTGAGTTAATTAACATAGTTAATTAACAGCTATCGTGAAATTTTCCCATTACGCCTGTCAATGTTTTCGCTGAACCGACTCTCTGTAATGTAATTAGCCTCCCCATAACTTTTTACATAGTTGTGATGATAATTTCGAGAGTTATAGGGTTTTGAAAAATGGCGTTCCCATGTTAAATGAATTTTCGGAACTTTTGACGATATTTCGGAAAGTACTATATATTTCTCAAAACTTTTTCACTCACTACAAGAACACTAATTTTTTTTTACAGTAAGTCATGAAAAAAGTCATTAATAAAAATTTTAAATATTTCTAACAAATTTTTATATATGACTGTGAAAAAAAGTGAATTACTTTTGCATGAGAGAAAAGCTGAGACGTTATAACCCCGATAACCAAAAATCAAGTGCATATCTATAATAGTTTCCGAAATATTTACAAAAAACTGCAAATTCCCACTGTTGAAGGCAACGCCCACTTTTTGAGGGACTGAATATTTATATTTTTATTTATTTATCAATCTACTTTTTTGAAGCGCTAGTTTTATGAAGAGTAGACTGATAAATGAAAATAAATGCAATATACTGTCACTCAAAAATTTGGCGTCGTCTTCAACAGTGGGAATTTGCAGCTTTTTGTAAATATTTCGGAAACTAGTATAGATATGCACTTGATTTTTGGATACCGTGGTTATAACGTCTCAGCTTCGCTCTCATGGAAAATTTTTACTATGTTACAATTCACAGTTTTTTCAGTCATGTATAATTCATTAAAAAAATTATATATTTTTTTATATATGAATTTGTTTCATGACTTTATGTAAAATAAAGTATCTTTTAGTGAGTGAAAAATCTTTTGAGAATTATATCATACTTTCCGAGATATCGTAAAAAGTTCATAAAACTCAGTTAACATGGAAAAAGCCAATTTTCAAAACCCTATAACTCTCGAAATTTTAATGAAAACTCTATAAAATTTTTTGGAGAGGCTTATTTCATGACGGGGAGTCGATTCAGCGAATAACATTGACAGACGTAATGGGAAATTTCCGAGATAGCTGCTAATTAACTCGGTTAATCAGTTTTTTGTCCTGAATAAACCTGTCCTCTATAGCCATTAACATCGACACTAGTTTTGTGCAGATTCAATAATATATAACAGAATTACAGAGGTGGTCCATTCATTTCGATGACGACTGTACTGTTTTTCAACGCTGTAGTTGGATTCCAATTGGTAAGTGAATTTCAAATGGTAAGAACTTCGAACAATTGTTGTGAAATTACACCTGTTTTCTCTTTTCCAAATGTAAAGTACCCCAACTTAAATGTTTTCACCGGTTATTAGCTTGTTATTGTAGCTTCTTTGCATATCCACTAACATTCGGGTGACTTTGGGTCTTTTCGGGTTTCCTATATTCCTGCGCAACTTTGTTTATGTTCTTTCTACCAAAATTAGAACTTCGAAAAATAAGTTAAAAAAATTATAAAAATAGGCATTAATAAAACCTTAAAATAAAACATAAAAAAGCAAAATAGAACGAAAAATACATTTACAATGAAAGCAAAATGGAATAAAATTGTAAAAGAACCAAAATGGCGATTCTCCTCAATAGTTTGGTAGCTGAATTTTGAATTACTCTGTAAACGTTATAAAACTTCTTTAGAGAATTTTTGCCAATGCATATTTGAAATTCAATACAAATATATAAATACTACAAAATCACCCTTCATGGTATGACGGGTGCAAATTGCCTCTTCATTCGAGAGATTTCCCGTGAAATTTGGCGTGTTTAAAAACATATATATGCGAGAGAAATGTTTATCATTGATTGAAAACAAATCAAATAAACATATGTCTTATGATTGGAAATATTTTTTTATTTACCAATTTCTTTATTCAAAAAGCCTCTTGGTAAACATTATTCCGTGTGAAGTATTTTTCTTTGTTACTAATTATAATTCAATGACCATGAAATTCTTGTATTCATTCAGATTGTCAAACGTAAGTGAAAAGCTAAAATTTCAAAGGAATTCTTTTTCGGATTTCTAATCAAAACAAAGCACTTATCTGCTTGCCAAACGTTGCCAAAAATTTTATCAAATTATATCATCACGATTGCAATAAATAACCAGATGCATCGTGGCGTCCAAACTATATCACGCGCATGTTATACCGCTGACGTAATTTACTACTTTCTATTAAAAAACGGAAATTAATTTGAAATATATGATTAATACAATTCAAATTTCTCAGGAACTATTGATCATAGAGAGATAAATTTTATATGAATGGATAACAAATGTTATTTCACTATTTTAGAGCTATAAAATTTGAAATTAAAACGACAATTACTCTTTTAAAGTTAAAATTACTGAAATTTAGGTTTTCTAACAATGAAATAATGCTGTTTAACGTCTCGCAGTGCTATGGCGCGAGTTTTATTGTTGGTGACGTCAGAGAGACAGACCTGGGCTATTATATTCGAAATCGGACCGATTTTCACGCATGATATTGTATCCAAGAAGACTGATAATACAATAATTACAAAATTATTGCAATTATCACTTATTCATCTATAGACATTAATCATGCACGACTTACTAGTATAGACAATTTATGCCGAAATTTGGCTCGACGGAAATAATTATTTTAAAGCTAATTAACCTGGTGCATAGTTTAAGATTCTCAATTTCCTACAGCGAGATCTGTAAGTATGAAACTTACGTGACAATAAGCACTTCAAGTGAAGTTCAGGACAATGAATTTGTTCAGTTTGTTTCAGACAATTCAGATCACAACACTCCAACTGTGGATGGACTTGGAACTTTTCAAGTGATGGGAGGAGTGCAGTGTGCGACGCCTTTTTCAGCTGATCAGACGAGTTCTTGTATTCCACAATCGGAGATTATACCAACCAATGACAAATGTTGTCGGGAAGTTAGGATTCACCCCAATTGTTACTCACGACTGATCCAAGAACCATGTATTGAATCGCCTGGAAATGGAAGTCGTCCTCTCACTGACATTGTGGCTGTTGCATGTCGAAATCGGAACTACATACCACTAGATTGGATGGCTGGTCCCAAGTCAGTTGATGAATCTCATACGATATGGAGTGGTTTCATGGATATTGCCGCAGGAAAAAGATGTTACAAAAAGTCAGCAGTGATACCCTTGCCCTTCGTGAATCTTCAACCTTCTAATGCCACCTCAATTAACACCTGTCTTCATTTCGCTGAAGAATGTACATGAAGGGGCAACAAAGGTGTATTGTGACATTTCATCAACCGCCTTTCATTAAAGCCATGTATATAGTCTCTAAAGCGGCCGAAATTGATGAGCTGTCCAAGGTAATGGTAAGATTAGGTGGATTTCATGTGCTTATGAGTTCCATGGGTGCTTTGGGCAAAATCATGGGTGGCAGTGGCCTCTAAGTAATGTAGTATGAGGTATTTTCTAAGAAAGCTGCTGTCCACAAGGCTAATGGACATATTTATGCAAGAATATTTCGAGCTCATTCGCGTTCTCAGGCAACCATCGATCATTTTATTTCTGACAATTGTGAGGAAGACGGATTTTTAATCGGTTCTGACTCTATCGGTCGGTTAATACATTCGTTGCTACTATTCACGAGTGAGATTCGTACCATCTGTCTAATTAGATACCCCCTTCTCCGCCATCTTTTATCTGCAGTAGAGAAGGGGTAATCTAATTAGATAACAGATTGCGCGTCGGTTGCAGTGAATGTGTTAATTCAGTTATATAGTCGGTTCTAACTTTCAGAGGAATTTACAACGAGGTGATAAGGTTGTCTTTGTCAGAATAATCTCTTCTATCAAAAGTCAAACATTTAAAAAGTGCTGTATCCAGCGCAAGAAGACACTAGAAGAGAACGAATCCCTACAGCTAAATTATGACAGTAGTATTTTAAGCAAGTTTCCGTAATGCATGACTTGATGAGAGCGGAAAGAACAGGTGACTGGAACCTTCATCTCTACTTCGTACAACGCATGTTAGTTCACCTCTGTACAGATGGGCAAATTTATCCTCCAGAATATGTCTAAATTTAGGCCTACATTGTCGGATCAAGAGTTTGAATACTTCGTGAGTAAGGGTTATTCTACAGTTCGGAGATCGTATAAGTTTTGATGTGGTGTTTGAACGGACATGACTATGCAGAAGGTCCTAATGCGATAATAGCGGTGGCTTGGCATTAGGCCGAAATATGTCTCACAACGTACTAGCACAATAGATTTACACCTTGCCGGGAAGTCTCCAGGTGACGAAAGCAGTACAAGCTTTAGCAGGAGCGATGGGTAAATCCTCTTACCAGGAAAATCTTATCAGACTAGAGATACAAGTGATTTAAAGAAATTTTTAGTTTGGCTGAAACAACATTCGTCTTTCAACAAATCCGAAGAGCTTATTTCCATGTCTGCGCGAATTGTTGCCGACGGTAGAGTTAATTGTGTCTCAGCAGAGGCGCTAGGCGAAAATGTTGCTAAAGAAATTGTGGGAAAAGATTGGCTGATGTGACTTTGAACAGGAAAGTGCAAGTGTTCACGCTGGCCGCTATGGGAAGTAGTTGTTAACCCTAATCAACTGTTCCAAGAAGTGCGGACGATCTTGAAGGCTGTCTGCAGAATGAATTGGCACCTTACCCTCAGTCTTTATTCGACGACATCGACCTTCACGCGGGAAAAAATCGGTCATTATTAAACTCATCGAAAAAATGTACAAGATTTGGCAACAACGATACCTATGATCATATCTAAGCCAAACATAACAAAGCCTCAACCAGAGAAGATTTCTCAAAACAAACACTATTTTAATTAAAGATACAGATTTTTCAGACTTGAACGCTACCTGTTTATTTATGAGTTTTATTTTAAAATTTTTAATGAATTCCATCAAGTTATAAGTTTCCAAGCAAGATTAATTTTTGTGAAAAAATACTGTTTTGGTATGTTTTCAAGACTGTTTTATGTTAATAATATTATATCAATACTCTATTTTAGACTTCTTATTGCAATAATAAGCTCTTCTTCCAAAACAACACCTCTCTATGATTGTCCATTGCTGAGTTATGGTGTTTTGGGGAAAATCCAAGATGGCGGATGTTTACTGAAAATTTAAGGTGTTGACTTGTAGGATTTTTGGGGATTTTTCTGGGGAATAACAGAGGGATCTACAGAATTTAATTTAGTAGGAATTAGCTTTAGAATAATTATTTCCGTCTCCAACCTTAAATTGCATATATTATACAGACTTTCTGATCACAAATGTTAAAAATACTTGAAATTAATCCTATTTCGGCATTTCTATTTATACAACTGTATTTACCAGTGCTATATATCTCTCAGAAACCAATTAATATTTGCATGAATTTTATTCATACATTAGCAGAAGATTGTATCCTAGAATTAGTTACTTTCCGTGGAATCCATTAGCTCATTTTCCTGGAATAAACTAGCTGCTTTTCCCCGAATTGAAGCTTTATTTTCAGAATTGTCTGGAATGCAACTATCTTTCTTTTGAACTATTGATATATGATTTTCTTTGAGCTGAAATGAAATAATTTCAAATTTCCAGAAATGTTATTATTAATGATGGTAAGCTCTTATTTTACAAAGGATTCTGATTAATTGCTAAGTTCTTACGAAGAGTCGTTCACCAGTTGACCTCTTTCCGAAATTAATTAGCTGTTTCAAACATTTTATTTTTATTTTGGCATTAGGAGTTCAACAATTCCCAAGTTAATGAAAGAGTTGCAGAGTAGATATGAATATTTTAATCTATCATTTTCTGTTTTCTCTGTCCTGTTATGTGAGCTCTAATAAAATAAAAAAAGTTAGCTTTGTACCTATGAAAACAATGTTTTGAAAAAAAATATCGATTTACAGAAACAAATGGCGAAAAGTGTTGAAGTAGATAAAATATCTAATAGATTCAATTCATGCACATGTGATACATGTTTAAATCGTCATGCAAGTTTAATTTTGGCAGCTCAGGAATAAAATTGTTGTCACTTCAAAACGCAGAATTTGTTAACGTCTTACCAGATATTGGATAACATAATCTGTTGCACTTGGTATCACAATAATTGACTTCATTAAACTAAATCTTACTTTTTTTTATCTTCAAAAAAGTGAATAAAGCTCACAACGGTTCTGTTCAATTTCGAGTTAAAAATGAGACAAGACTCATTGCATGTGAAGATCATTAAATTCAACACGTGGTTTCTCTTTAGAGGAAATTGCTCACAAACATTGCAGAAAAATATATAGATATTTTTCCAATGCTTGGGCAGGTTAGCTTCCTGATTAACCAGCATGCCTTTCATCTGACTACGGGTTGGAATTGCAGTCAGGCGAGGATTAAAGGCTAGACGTACCCAGCGCAAGCCTTGGCCCTGGGCCCAAAGTGGACCCCGAAATGAAGCTCTTTTGTTAAATATAGCAATAGATAATTTCCTTCTAAGAACCTTTTCACATGTCCAATTTTAACTTAGCAAGTCCGCGTTTTATTATCACAATCAAAATGCCTGAATAGAAGAAATCTCGTTAAATATTTCGTTAGCAGAGTATTGCACACGTACCTTTCGCACTTACTCAAAGGCCTTAGGGCTGGTACGGTGCTCTTCCGGTTTCCTAGGGAAAATGCTGAGCATAGCCGCAGTTGATTATTTTTACAGCATCACGGGAGGTCGGTTTGCAATACCCAGCATCTATAAATGTATCTCAAGCTACTAATAGGTTCTCCGGAATTTTGCCGCTAATGAATTATTCGACACAAATCGTATGTGTACCTCACAACTAAACATATGTAAAAGTTTAGTTCAGATAGTGGTCCAGATGACCAGATATTCACTAATTGCAAAGAAAACATTCATTACAAAGAGACCATCATCTCATGAAGCTGTCTTTTCAATGATTAGAATGATTGATGTGCTTTTCTTTCCATTCAATATAGTAGTAATGATTTCGTAGATGAGACCACCGTTCCCCTGCAGTCCGTTAACTATTTTAAAGGGTTGAATACCCTTCATTCTTCTGTTTCACATTCACACATCAGTTAAATTCCTTTTAACCTTTAGGCTACGGGGACTTAAACCAGAAGAACTGCGTTGAATGAGGGGAGTGAAATCCTCACTTGTGTCTGATACAGCAGTTTTACCGACACGCGTTCAAAGGTAAAACTTTTTCTGGTACAACAGTGAGGAAAAGGTTAGGTATCATTTGAGAATATTTATCATCGTTTAAAACAGCCTTTTATTACCACAATCAGGGTGCTTTAACAGAAGAAATGTCATTAAATATTTAAATATCTTAATGCACGTGGGAAAGTTTACTGCATTTTTGAAGCTTAAATAAATTTGAAAGGCGACGCTATTCAAACAGTTCGAACAGCTGGAAAACGACGAGATGAATCAAGGCATAATTTTAGTTAGATTTCATGAGGAAGATTGTGATGTACATTATATAGTTGTTTTAAGAAGAATTCTTCTTCCATTGGGGCATAGAACTAAGAATGTGTGTTTTATTTAACTTATTATGATAGAGTTGAATGATATGACAGTTAATATTTAATGGAATTACATAAGTTCACTCAGCTTCAGAAAAGAAATAATATCGAACAAATTTCCTAAAAATTCTAAATATTTTTATATATAAAAATTTAACACCACATTCATAGTTTTATTAAATAAATTTCAAACTAATAGCCTCCCCGCTCCCTTTAAATTCAGAGAAAACATTTCATTTTTTTTAAAGAAAAGATTTTTTTAAGTTCTGAAAATTTCTTTATTATTTAGAATAAAATTATTTAATCTTCAATCTGTGTTCCATTCTCAATTTTTATCTTAGCATTGATTGCGATAGAAGATCACTGAATTATTTCCATAGATTGGATAGAAATCATTTAGTAGTATTAATAAAATTAACATCTGAATCTATGAAGTATATTTCCTCTAATAAACAATGCATTTCAAAATTACCTATTGAAACATACCTCAATTAAAATCTTCAGCACATTTTTAAATAAAAAATAATTCATAATCAGTTATAAAAATATATTTTTCTAATGTTTATTTTTTTACTAAATATGGTTTTGAAATAGATTACTGTATTTTTCAATTCCCTAGCAAAAACCAGTTATCTTTCCTAATATGTTGAAAAGTAATCTAAATTTTGATCTACAATGGTATTTCGTTATTGAAGTATAATTTCTGGGATTAAATTAAATCTTTTCTCTTTATATTCCCCAAAATATGCCTTAATACTAGAATATTATGTAAGAATGTACCTTTGATTTTAATTCATGAATCATGCATGAAACATTGTTTAGTTATTATGTTTTGCAACATTTAATGTAAATCATGAAAAAATAACAAAATATATATATAGACAAATGTTTAGAAACTTTGTAAACAAGTTCATTTAATGTAAATGAAACTGACAATTTATTTTGTAGGCAAATATATAATTTAATTTTATCATACAAGCAACAATGATACTTAATCAGTGGATATTTTACTTGACAATACGCTTGATTTAATTATGTGTCATTAATTATAATTCTACAGTAATTAATTGGTATTATGTTTGATGACATGTAAAAATAATTAATCCATGTAATCAATTCAGAAAATATAAATAATATTCTTTAAAACATTTTCTTAAAAATAATTCAATTACTCTATAAGGCTGAAACTATATTATGAATACATTATTAATTTATTTTTGAGAATCAATTCTTACTTTGAAGTAATATTTGCGAATGTTAGTTTTATCTTTTGCTTATTTTTTCCCTTTGAGAGCTTGCTTTTTAAAAAACGAATAACTTTTACATTTATATAATGGATCCGAAATTATTTCGATAATACTTCATGAATATTTATGAACACGAATTTCAGATATAAAGTTAAAATTGTTAAATAGTAAACATATTAATTATCGACAGATATTAATTAAACTAATTAATTAAGTAATTAAAATCAATTACTAGAGTAATTATAAAAATAAATGTTTATTAACAAAAATATAGTTAGTGGGATTAAAAATATGCGAAATTATTTTAAATCTTGATAACTGATAATTTGAAATTTTCAAGCACATATGCGTCATACTTTCAGAGGGCAAGAACTTCAGCGTCTGGAGCCCACAACAAGCTTAATGTGCCCCTGATTGCAGTATCATCTAAGGTACACATTATATTTAAATATTAGTTGCACTAGTTAATAAATATTAGCTGTGCTAGGTAATAAATATTAGTTGGGCTAGTTAATAAATATTAGTTGCAATAGTAAATATTGCTCCAAGATTTAAACTAATTTTCATTTCTTTATTTGTGAAACTATCCAATTAGAATTTCTTATGTTTTTTCTTTGTTTATTTTTTAACTGGTAATACAAATTACTAGGTCGTTGATTAACACATAAATGCCCAACTCGCATTTTTTCAATAATATTTTTTACTGTATTCGAGTCTGAATAAAGAAATCTTCCTATTGTCTTCCTAAGCACAGTGTCTCTATTTAAACAAAGTCCTATTACTGCAAAAAAAATCCTCTAAAATTATGTGAAAGTCCAAAAAGAAAGCATATTAGTACAATTGAATTAACTGATATATTTGTAAGATGCAATTCAAATAATTGGTTAAATAACTGAACGAACTAACACTTTTCCTCTTCACACTGCGAAACATTACTTCTACTAGAGTCTGACTTGAAAATAAAATGATTTCATTATCAACGGAACGCTTGATATGTGCTGCCATTGATTTAATATAAAGGAAACGAATTCGTAAAAAATACTTTTTGCAAAATTTATTTTGGAAATGTAATTCCTGTGTGTTATTAACACCTGTTTAGAAGCGTTCCTGAAACTGGACGTTAAGCATTAATGCGTTAATATTCTTTAATATGATTGAAGTAACATAGGAAAACGCTCAGTGCTGCAGTTTAGGAAATTTTTAAGCCGTCTTCGCTCCATTAGATAGAAGAGATATATTCCCTCATTTATATTCCTCAACACATAATCGACCGTTAGTGAGATTTCATTAATAATATGCCTGCGAATGTGAATCAGATTCTAAAAATATGACACATTCAAGAGAAGAAAAAGGCAGACAGTCAGTAAACCACAATTCATTCTCGAGTTTTAATCTCTTATCTTCAGGCTTACAATGCTCTGTAATAGAAAGAGCCAATTAGTGATAAGCCGTTTGCAATGCAATTTAGCGCGATTTTCTTACTATTTTATTATTTAATCAATAATTCTATGCAATTACCTGGGTAAAAGCAATTAGTGACAAGCCATAAAGCATGCAAAATATCGGTATTTCACTGCCTCGTTATTTTTTAATCGAGAATTCTATGCAATTGCATCACAAGACCTTTGATGAAATATATTGATTAATGAATATGATTATCAAAGTGATGATCACATTTGACAAGCATAAATTGATTTAATACTAATTTTTGATAATTGATAATAATAATTTTCCCTTTTTTTATAAATTGCTATTTAAAAACACAATTTTGGATTGTCCCCAATCCGCCTAGTAGTATCGACTCAGAGTCTTCAGTCAATAATGAAAGTACAGCCTACAGCAAGGGTGGGGAACCAGCGGCCTTATTAGTTATTCACAATTTGCATTTTTTTAAAATTTAAAACCCACATCGCCCGGCCTACCCGAAAGAGTGCAAAGCCTTTAACAGACCGATGTTGAAATTTAAAAGCAATACAAGAATATCAATATGACATGACACACACAAACACAGCACAGAACGTTGCAAACATTGCAAAAAAGGGACAACAACAACATAAATAAAGTAACCTAAAACACACTCACAAGAAACGAAAAAAAAAACAATACGTCACTGAATCGATATTACACTTGGAGAGAACCATAAATTATTTTAATTTTGTTTGATTTGTATCACAAGATCTGGAACCAATAGTAAAAATATTCAAAACACTCAAAAGGAGGAGCCCCCAGAATGCAACCAAACAAGCAAAGCACAATACAAGCAGAAGCTGAGCACAACACACCAGTAAAAGGAAGTAGGCAATAATAAATTTTTAAAGTATGATTAAAAATCCGACAGAAGAGCATCGAAAACAGACCCCGTGGTCTCTCACCTGTCCAGAGAACAAAGTCCACGTCAGTCAAACAACAACAAAAATACAAAAATAAAATGATCAAATTTTAAAAATAAGAAGGGTGAAAACAAGGTTAAATTTGCATTGAAATAATATACTTCTCTAAAATATAATAATAATTACAGAACAATAACCTTTAAGATTCTGCTCGTGCGGCCCTATGCCCAACTGCCGAAGTTTAATTTTGTCTTTCAGTGCTAAAAGTTTCCTCACCCCTGACCTATAGTATTGAAACTTATCTATAAAGTGCCGAATTATGATGTAGGTATTGTAACATGCCCCATTAAATAAAAATTAGCTTTTGAAATAAGGAGAAGTTTGTCGGAAAATAGTGTAGGCTAGTAAAATATCATTAAGGAAATAAAATGCATACTTAGCAATAAAATGAAATCAGAGTAAAATTTTGAATTTATAAGAAAAAAGCGAAATAAAAGAAGCAGTACAAAAATAAAATGAGTGTTTATTCATTTATAGTTTCAAAAATTTTTGTCTATTTGAAAGTACACAACAAGCATTTTCTTAAGAATGTTGTACATCGTAACGCGGAAAACATTAGGATTTACACGGTTGCTTTTATTATATGTTGTACACTGAAGAGACAGAAAAATTGGTACAGTCTTGCGTTTGCAAATAACGGGGTATGAAACCAATCATCGTAACCCGATGCGGTCGGCAACTCCTATATAAGACAACAGATGTCTGACAAATGTATCTTATCGGTTCCTGCTGCTGCAATGGCAAGTTATCAGGATTTAAGTGACTTTGAACGTGGCCTTTTAATCGGCGCACGAAAGATGGGACATAACATCTCCGAAGTAGCGATGAAATATGGATTTTCGCGTACAACCATTTGACGAGTGTACGTGAATATCGGGTATCCGGTAAAACATCCAATTTCCGCCATCTGTGCGGCCGGAAAAAGACCTTGAAAAAACTGGACCATTGACGTCAGACGCGAATCCTTAAACGAGATAGACGTGCAACACTTCCTCATATTGCCGCGGATTTCAATGATGGGGCATCCACTAGTGTCATCGTGCAAACTTTTCAACGCTTGCTGCATGCTGTTGAGAATTGATCTCCGCCACCTCGCACTCCTATGGATTTGTGGACTATCCTGAAGAATGAATGGTGTGAATTGCCTCCAAAATACCTTCAGACATTAGTCGAGTCCATGCCACAATCGTGTTGAGGCACTTCTGTGTGTGCGTGGGGCCCTACACGATATTAGGCAGGTGTACCAGTTTTTCTGGCTCTTCAGTGTATATCGAAAAATATGTATTACTTTATAACAAGACCGAAGCTATGCTGCCAAACGTCAGACATAAGGATTGCATTTATTACCTGCAGTTTATGGGAATTTTATATATCCTCATCTATATATATATCCAAACCTCACAGATCATTGACGGGGAGAAATATTATCTTCCCTACTCAAGTTCTGAATCATTCTCGTTCTAATTCTACATTACGAAAGAGCACGGTTGGTCTTGAGAACACAGAATATACACAGAACAAGTCATGTTATAGGATTAATAGACGCGATTACATAAGTGGTGATCAATACATTTAACCAATGAACAATACATACGTAATAAGATTTAATTTACGGTGGTTATTTTTCAAAAATTAAATTAATTATATTTTATTTTTACAGCATTTCAATAATATATTTTGTGCTGACGATCTAACGAAATTCAAACAGAAACCGTTTATTAATACTACAAAAATAAGAGTATTTTAGGATTAACAAATGGAACTACATAAGCAGTGAGCAATACATTTAAGAAATGAGTAATACTTAAGTAATAAGTTTTAATTTATGGTAGTTATTATTTTAAAATTAAATTAATTATATTTTATTTCTACAGCATTTCAATAATATATTTTGTGTTTTCGATCTAACGAAATTCAAAAAGAAACTGTTTATTAATGCTATACAAATTTATCAAAGATAATATCTGCATATTTTTATATATTTTACTATGGAATACTTTAAATAATATAAAGAACTTGCCACAAAAATATGAACTTGAATTAATTTGAATATTCCCCCTCACTTATTGCAAAATTAATAACATGGAAACTGTAATCCTTTATTCTTCTAATTAAACTATCATTAAAACCTTGTAGACAAACATTATATACTCAATCAGCGATCCTCCGGTTATTTCTGGAATTTATAAATAACCACATAAAACTCTTTTAAGAAATGAGGTTATATTTCATAAATGTTTTCAATCATAAAACATCCTTAATTTTAACAAGATATCTATTCATTCCTAATAAAGCATTTTTTGTGTCTTCTTGTTATTTTATTCGTCATAAATTTTTATTTATAATTCAAATCATATTTCAATTCAAATTTGTAAAGAATTTGTCACGTTTTCTTAAATTTATTAAAACATTAATGTGTATTTATGGTTATAAACTTAGAATGTTTAAAAGCTCAAAGGAAGTAGTTTTTTGGAATGTTAAAAACTATGTTTGAATATGCATGTATTTTTTCACGCAATTTAACTACTAAATATCCCACGTAAATTATTTGTAAAACTTATTTATATCTTGAATTTTAAATTTATGTCTATGTTTCATAACTTTTACTGAAGATACGTTTTGTAGGGATACACTGTGTGGGAAATAAAATTTTAACGACATTTGTATTTATTCCAAATTAATGCTTAAATGCTTGTGATAGTAGAATTTTTCATAGAGTATGATATTTTTTTATTCAATGTTCTTGCAACATTTACTATAATAAACAGGAAATTCAAAGGAAATTACTTGACAGAAAAATAACAATCATCCAACGTTTCGAACAACTATTATTATTAAAATGCATTTTAAACGCTTTCGGACGTTTAAATTGATATAAAATTATTGAATTCACTAACAATAACTATTATAATAAATTAAATAATTGCATTCAAAAGGTATGAAACATGAAAACAAAAATGATCTTATATTTTCCAAAATTATTATAATTGAATAATTTCAAAGGCGCTACGATTTGGACAATGAAATAATCTTTATCAGATCTCTACTAGAATAAAAAAATTATACGCTGTGGAAATATATCTCATTTATGGATTATTTCCTATCACTTAGTCTGAAATAATATCATTACTCATTTTTCTACATCAAAATCCAATAACCAAATGCTAATAATACGCTATTATTTCAGAGCAAAAATAAACTCATGATAAAAATATGTTTGAATTTTTGTCATATTTTAATTAACGCAAATTAAGGTATTTTTTGTATTGTTGTACAATGTATTAATATGGGATAAGCACAATAATAATCCTCTGTCATTTTTATTAAAGATACTTAAAAAAACAATTCTGCTGCAGGCCCTTTGAGTAAACCAAGCGCTGAAAAACCTCTTATTCTAACTAACAACGAACGAAGAAGGATAAAATTGCCTCAATTAAAGAGCTATCCGATGTACCGCTTTTATGCATAATCCAACCAGAAAGTGCTTTTATCAGTTGATTAAATTGAGGCAATATTAGATTTTGGCGTGCCATATTTTCTTTCTGTTCGAAGTAAAATACAACATCCGCTTTGTAAAGAGAATAGAACGCTTGTTCATTTCCAGAATAATCTTATTAAAGAGGTTTTGCAAAGTGCGGTGAATAGTTGTTTTTTATAGCGTATTACAGCGCAGCCACGTCTTAGTTGACTATTTTTTACGTTTGAAGTCTAGCATTAACTAAAAAACAAATGGAATGCAATTAACAAAAGAAGTGAATATCTCGCAAGTAAGATTCACTGATCTTTAAATTAATTGAAAAAGCAAAAGCTTCTTCCAGTATCACTGAAAAAATTTAACCATTCTTAAACAATAGCTGTACGTTTCAACAAATGAAAGCTGCTATTATTCTTTTTTGTGTGCGCGGTAATGAATTTAGAAACTGTGGAAAGAATAATTTCATGAAATATTAGAATTTTTCACACTAAGAAAAATGTAAATTTTATTCATAAGAAAATGATCTCGTTATTATTCTTCTAAAATATTTGCATTTATTGAGTCTCATCTATGTCATAAAAATATAAACAAATGCAACATTAATTTAATGCTAAAAGTTTAAAAATATTCACTTGATACTGTTATTCGAAAGTTTGTAAGTGGCTTTGTTTTTTTTGTACCTGGAGTTCTTTTCATAACGTTTAAATTCTTATAAATTTATTTTATTTCCAATATTAACGAATTTCCAGTGGTTGCATTCTCTTAATTACATATTGATATTAAACCTAGGGTTTTGTTTCATTTCCATAACAATACTCTCAAATAAAAAAAAATTAACTTGTGTAATTTAACATCGAATGCTCCATTTTATCAATGAAAGTAATTTACGTTTACTCCCCATTTAAAGATACAAAAACTCTTAATGATATATTAGTAATGATTTTCACACCTTTCTTTCTCATTTACTTATCACAGGAAGTTATTATTCTGTGATAAATAAAAAGAGAAACAGTAGAAATATTTCACAAGGGTTTGAATTTTTTGAACACTTGGAAATATCATGCGATCAATTACAATATTTTAGTAAATCCTACAATGAATTCCAACAGAAACATGAACAGATTTAAAATGCCTTGATTCCATACAATTCGTTTTAATTTCATACGCTCCAACGATAACTTATTTGCTATTTCTCATCATTTACGCAGTATAAGATTTAAATGCTAATGGAGATACTGGCTTACCTTTCCTAAAAATGTCATGATATACATTGAGTCGAAATCTGTGTTTAAAATATAAAAACAGGAAATAATCAGAGTACAGAGAGAAAATTATTTTACGAAATATATTTTATTATACGAACAAGATAAAAGTTTAAAGTTTTTATCAAATTCAATAAACTTATATTAAACAACCAATCTCTATAAATTTTACATTATTCATGAAATATCATTTTCTGTTATATAACTCTGTTAACAAGAACTAGTCGCAAGCAAATAGTCGTAACTTTAGTGAGATACGTAAAAATGACGAAAAGGTCTCTCCAAAATAAATTAATACATTTTCTGGATTTACTGAAGTTGATTCTTTTCAAATAAGTATTTGATTAATTAAAAAGAAAATTGAATAAAATTTCTCCTTGCATAAGGATTTGTAATACATTTAATTTTTTTTTACACTCATCTGTTTCATACGCAAAAAGTTAATAAACTAATTATTTTAGCTTGTCATGCGAAAGACTAATCATGATTTTAAGGAAAGTGTTTTCTCGTATAACAGTTAATGAAAAATGTGCATGTACAGTGACATTTAATTTTTTAAATATTTTGATACAAAAATGTTATCGAATCTATAAATATAAGGAAACAACCAACATCATGTTGTCAGATCATTTAGTAGGATGTGTAACAAGTGTAAAATAAGAAATATTCTTTATTAAGAATATCTGCATTATGTAACAGCACAGAAATATTCCCTTCTTCCGTGAACGTGCAGATTTACCATTTTAAAACAAAATGCCATTTTTCTTTGGAATCATTTAACTAATCTTTCACATTTTCCATTAATTAGACGCAGGACATTTCTGTAAGACAGCTGAAAAATAAACAAACGTTTTCTAATACAGTTAAATTAGAAAATCAATTTAACTTAATCAAATACTTGAATTTGATTTATAAAAAGTAGAAATAAGTTCACATATTAAATAAAATTACATCAAATTCCTAATGTCAATGCGATGTCTATTTTTCATGAATAAAATAAATCGCTTTTTTCAAAATATACAAAGATTGCATGTTGACTAACAAATTTACGTTTGCTTACATTTTTCTGAAAATCAAAATATTTATTTTTTGATTATATTTATTTCATGTTAAATGCTTTGTATTTGCATATTTAGATAAAGGGACAATGTAAATACATAGGAATAAAATTTCATATAATGCCTTAGGAAAATGAGTAACAATATGTTGCAAAAATGATCATGAAAACACTTAGAAATTGTATCCTGTTCTCAATTTTTATTGTAAAATGCGATTAATAATGAAAAAAATTTCAATATAAATTATCGAGTCGTTCTATTTAACAATTACTGCTGTAAAATGTTAAAATAAAACACAAATCCAAAATATAAATAATAAAATGCCATCACAATCGGAGTATTTCTTTCTAGAATTAATGCGATAAAATGTTCAAGTAAAACGCAAATAAAATATAAAAATAAGAAAAATACCATCACATTCCATTCTCTTTTCGAGTGCACAAGACAATCTAAAAATAACGACAATTCCGAGAAACGGAAGAGAAGTACGTTTCAGCGGCAAAAAAAAAGAAGTCCTTTTATATCACATGTTTGCCTTAGTCATTATCATACAAATTGAATTCTGTGTTTTCTCCCACTAAAATATTTTCTTTCAATAATGCGTTCCTCCAGCAACTATATTAAACAAATTGAGGTAGAAAAACTGTTTGAATGAGATCTTGATATTTAATGGATTTCTTTGAAGAAAATGCAGTTTTTTTAAAATAAGAAAGCTTCTAGTAGCTTTGTTAATTTTCCAATCAACTATTAAGATTTAACAATTCCCTTAAAATTTCCTGGTATAGTGAAACAAGATCTTTGATTTCCGGTTCTTTAATTTATTAATCTTTAATTTTTTTGTGCAATTCGCTTTAAACTGACATGCAATTAATCTGAAATATTTAATTAATAAAACAGGCAATGAAATGAAGTTTGTTTCCTTGATTTACATTTATACACAAAAAAGCTGTGCAAAATAAAATAAAATTTTTTGAAAAAATTTGCTTACATTAAAAATCTTGTAAGACACGAACTCTGCAAATTGTGATTTTGATATTTGTATACAATTTCAAGGTTCATTTATGATTTATTTTTATTTTATTTTTAAGTTTATTATTAAGTTTATCATTAAGTTTTTAAGTTTATTAAGTTTTAAGTTAATAAGTTTAAAATTAAGTTTATTAAGTTATTTTTAAGTTTTTAAAATTTATTACCATGTTTATTCTATTTTTATTTTAAAATTTATTTTTTATTTAAGTATATTTATCTTAATTTTAATTTCAACTCCCTTTTTGTTCTCAAGAAACATAATCTCCTTGATTATTTTGTAGCATTCAACAGAAAATATGTGAAATCTAAATAGTATTAGGTATTCGAAGATTATAGTTTGTTTCAAAGAAATATTCATATAGCCCCAAAAAATAATTCTTATTGTTCATAAGGTACCTTTATATTCAGTCGTTCTACTGAAACTCTCATGAAGTTCTTTAGAACTTTTATTATCTACATCTATACTTGCATTATCAGCAATTAATTGCTAATGTGTGAACAAATAAGAGATAATTCTGATCTGTACGTGGTATTTAATGCACTTTAAACCAGTTGCATTATTAACATTTTTAGCTACCCACCAGATAAATCGGGCAAGGTTTTCATGTCGTCAGTTATTCTAAGCGAGAAAATAAATGATACCATTGAAAAATGTACGAGGGTATAAATAATATCTATGAATAAGTTATAATATCTTCTTGAACAGAATTTAAAAATTTCGTCGAAGCGAAGTAATAAGTGGCTTAGAGTTTGTAGATTTCTAGAAGAAGCCGATTTTAAAACGAACACTTAGTAAACATTACGTGCATTTTGGAAAGTATTGAAAAAAGTATTGGGGAATTGAAAAAACTAAAATCGATTATGTTAGAGAAAAACTTGTTATTCGATTGTCAGTCATTAAAGACGCGTAACATACCAAAATAGAAAGTAATATCAATTCAAAACAAATCGTCAAAATCAATCGAAATATTAATAAATTGAAACTGTGCATTGTAAAGAAAAACGAATTAAATATTTATATATTATTGCTATTTTACTGCGAATTTTTCCAATTGGCTGTCGAAAGTTGAATTATCAGACCATTTTATCACAAAGTTTCTACTCTGACAAGGTAAGATTCTGGAACTTCGATGAGAAAATGATATGTTTTGAATCATAGTGTCTGGAATCGAATCATCAAATAACGTTTGAGAGATATCATCAAAAACCTGTTTATTTTTAATTCAGTAGAAGAGAATATACAAGCAGTCTTTGTAAACAATATTAATTTTCTTTTTTCTTCATTTAAGAGATGAAAAAATTAAGAAAAACAGAATATAAAAAGTAAAATATTTTTATAAGCGAGGAAATTTTTTTTAAATAATTATTAATACATGGAAATATTTTGAAATCCCCCGCATAATATAAAGCTGTTTTGCGTCCTTTTATAAAAATATGTCCCCTAATTCTCAGAAAGTTTTGTAGAAAATTGAAAATTTTCAAACTATTACGTTGAAAAATGTAAAGTTTATTAAGAGAGGCAAATATGCCAATAATCTTCTCGAAACTTTTCCGAAGGATCTAGGCCGCAAAATGTTAAAGCCTAGTCCTGTCATTAGACGTGTCCAATTAGTGGCAGTTTATGTCCCCTAATTCTCAGAAAGTTTTGTAGGAAATTGAAAATTTTCGAACTATTACGTGGAAAAATGTAAATTTTATTCAGGAGAGGTAAATATGCCAATAATCTTCTCGAAACACGTGTTTTCCGAAGGATCTAGGCTTCAAAATGTTAAAGCCTGGCCCAGTCCTTAGACGTGTCCAATTATTGGCAGATTATTTCAGAAAAGGTTTCTCTGGATTTTATTTTAAGATTATTTAGCAGTATAATGAATAAAAAAAGTAATTTCAAACATTTTATTCCTTTCCGAGATTTTAAACAGAAAAAATGTTTTCAAAAATCTCTTTCAATAAACTTCATGCAAGGAACTCCTCTTTTTAATAAAACGGACATCAAATATAAATTTAATATTATTGTAAAAGCCTTTATTTAGACTAAATCAGTCGAAGCCTTACAGTGTTTTATTTATATTAAATATTTAAATAGATTAAGATATAACCTTGAAATTTTAATAATTAAAACCTCTATCGTATTTTTAAAGCCTATTAGTTAATCGGATGGAAACTCCATCACTGTCATAATGCTGATTATTACAAGGCCTTTGACAATGAAAAAAAAACACTTTTATACATCTAGCTGTGGCATTCCATGCTCTATGTAATTAAACGTCTCTAAGATCTTTTCATAGAATGTTTTAATAGCTATCGAAAACGAATACTTAGTTTTAATAGGGTAATGCTGGATCTTAGTGCTCATTTTGAATTTGAATATTCATGTTATGTCTTTTTGGATCAAATAACATACGATGAAGAAAAAGACAATTGTTGTCTGTTACCTAACGTTAGCTGTGGCATTCTAGCTGTGACATTTCATTATCTATGTAATCAAATGTCTCTAAAATCTTTTCACAGAATGTTTTGATAGTTATCAAAAGCGAATACTTAGTTTTAATACAGTAATGCTGGAACTGAATATTCATTTTTAATTTGAATATTCATTTTAATGCAATTGTTATATTCTTTTTGGATCAAATAACACACGATGAAAAAAAGACAATTGCTGTCTGTTACACACTGTTCACAATCGTATTTATTCTTATCTATTAAATATTGTATTCCCATTGTCTAAGCAAATATGTTATTCTTTTATCCGGCTGATCTCGTTTACAAAGCTTTGGTACATAATCCTCTTATCAGTATAGCTCAGCTGATTCATAAGCATTTTGTTTCAATTGTTGTGATGCTCCGGCATATCTCGAATGCACTTCTGTTTTTCCAGCTGAAAGCGATCAGGGCATTTTTTGAAAAAAGAAAGTCTCTTATCTTCCAAACAATTTATAAAATTATTTACAAGCCTAACACAGAAAATCAGATAAAACATTCATTATTTTCTTTAAAAACTTTTTTCCTAATTTGATATTTATTGGTATAAAGGACTACAGTTAACGGCATACGTTTCTTTGCATCCAAGTAAGAGGCATCGGTTCGCAAGAAACTCTTCACTCTTGGCCATGGCTTCGGACTTCAGTAATGAGCTATTTATAATGATGAGCAAAATGTGAAATTTGAAACTCATATAAATCAATTTGATTTCCATTAATTAGTGCTTATCTATTTAAATGGCTTTGTGAGCATGAATCCTGTTCATGGCAAAAAAGACATTACAAATGCGTTTATAAAAATACGGTAATTCACTTCGACGAGCATAAAATGCCCAGGAGGATAGAATGTTCAAAGTTGTTTTTTCATCATGTATGTAATAATTCAGAATTTGTAATCATTTTTAAATTAAATCCTTCTAAACGCCACTTAATTTTTAATTATGAACGAATTAATTCTACTTCAATCTTACATAAACGCATTTCTACTTTAACTTCCAGAGTCACGTTTTCGAAAATACTACTGAAGTTCGCAGCGATGTTGTAATGTTCTCTTTTTACCCATATAAATCTTGCAAGTAAGAGGATTCGCGCGTAACTCTTCACTCCTGTCTATGGCTTCGGACTTCAGTAATTCTTCAAAATCTCATCTATAATTGAGTACTCTGAATTAAATTTGATAATGCCTGCTTTTTAATAAAATGTTCTTCGTTATACAACAACTGCCCCTTCCTTGGATATGCCTGTACACCATCTCTTGAAATAACGTTTCATATTTGTTGACTCAGGAAAGTACATATACAATGACTATAAATTTATTGTATAGTAAAACGTTTGGTGCGTTTGGAGAATCCACACGCACGGACTAAAAGGGGATCCTTGATGGAATTGAGTCTCTAGCCCGCAATTCATCGATGAAGCGTATTCTCTTCCACGAGATATCTTTTATTTCTTCAATTCTTGGACATTAACCGAGCTTTATTATCTTGCGTTATTTACTAAAATAAGCTTATCTTGCATTTTAGAAGTGCTTAAGCTATTCCTTTTTACTTTTTCTTTCCTAAGCTGTTAAATGAGAACTCTTTCTTTCTGTTAAACTAAACGTGCAAATCCCAAAAACTAAAGGCTGAAACGAAAAAATGTAGAACGTAGATTATAAATCTTGAAACGCTCAGTTCTTGAACATAAATTATTTATTTAATAGGATAAGCTCGAAAATGTATTTAAAATATCCGGGTTTTTTCCCCTTCCTTTTAAAATTTATTAAACAATTTCTATTGTTATAATTTTGAATGTTTAAACAATCCGTTTTCATTTTCATATTTTAAGGTACTGAATCTTGTCTGCGAGTGTTGACTAATCTGTATATTAAAACATTTTATTGCTAAGAGATAGAAAAAAAATGAAAATGATAAAATTTTACCTGAAACCATATAATATGATTATTATCTTGATGGTAAACTTCTTCTTTTCTAGAATAAATAATATTTTTGCTATATAGCTTTGGAATTATTTGTTATTTATAGTAGGAAACATTATAAAATTACAGAAATGGTACATACTGAGAGGTTATAGAGATCAACTTATTTAACAAAAAGTTATAAAAATCCTTGGGATGAAATTAATAGTTACGAACTATTCTCGACAAGTATACACGTAAATCTTACTAGATCAAAGGTAATCATAGAAAACAATTGGTTGTGAATTACGATATTACATATAATTTAATTTTTTCACCTTAAAAATCTATACATATTTATAAATACGAAAATTCGTGCATTCTGAAATCGGTTTAGAAATTCATTTTCAGCAAGTGAGAATTAATTTTCTTCAAATATTTTTCAGAAAGCAGTATCAGAGGAAATATTTCTATGTTATCTAAAACGTTTCAACAGATTTAATAACAGTCAAGTCTTTAAATATTGCTGAAAGATATGCATGGACTTTTTCATATTTTCTTGACATATTTAACTTTTCTAAATGTTTCATTCTGAATGCAACTGGAAATATAGAACTTTGCGACATAAATCTGTAAACTCCTTATCATGAAATATGCCGCATTTTATCAATTAGCAATTGTTAAGAAATGTTGGAAATACAGTGCAATCTCGGTTAACTGAACTAAACAGTTTCTGATAACGATTTTTTTTGGTTAAGCCATGAACGTCTATTACTGTTTTGTATCTAATTAAAGTTTTAATTTCTGAAATGTTTTGAATGCAAAACGAATTCAAAACTCTCTTTGTAGGCTACACTTGCGTTTTGTATAAAGTTAACCCTCCGTCGTCGGGGGCAATATTCACACGGGCGAGTTGGAGCGCAATACTCCTGATAGGAATAGATAATCAATATCGTAATGAATTTTGTTAATACACATTAATTTTAATTTTAGCATTCTAAAATTAATCATTGACCTTTTGGGGAGGCTTAAAAGACAAAAGTAGGGATAAAGTTGCCAAAAAGTCTCGCCTTCGCGTTTATTCTCGTGCAGCACTGTAAGTATTTTTTTTTTGGATTTGCGATTTCAGAAGCATTTCGAATAACCCTGGTTTTAATGCACATCAATAAATTTGACCAACGAATTTTTGTACATGATTATATCCGTGAGATTATAATAATGGCGTGATATAAAGTAAAAATTTTTGTGTCATTTGAGTAATTAGAAGTATTTTTCAAGAACATCGATTATTTATTGAAACTGTGTTGAGTTTCTTTCTACCAAACAAATCCCACTATAATGCTTTTCAAAAATAAATAACAGTCATTTGACTTTAAATCCCTGAGAAGCAAAAGAGAAAAATAATATTTTATCAAATGGATTTTACATTAAAAAATATATTTCATTATCATTGAAAGGTTTAAAAGAAAGTGTTTAACATTTTAGTAAGTTATCGTTTTTTATTAAATATAGCATCAAAAAAAAAAATTCAAGATGCATTCAAAAAAGGAATTCATTGAACTTCGAAGGTAACTTGATTTAAACTTCTTATTAGTCGAAGACAGAATTAAGAAAACCATTTTTTATCAATTTTTTTCTATGAAGTCACGACATACTATCGACTCATTAGATATGCAATAAAAAATACTATAAAAAACCTACCAACTTTCGTACGAGATGAACTGGTTTCCGTAGCAACATCAGATAGGCTTATCGTTGTTACGACTGACATAATCAACTTGCAAAACAGATGTCATCGCAAACCGCCACGATACAACGTTTTCCAGCAACTGCTGTGGAATCAGCTGCTGTTCTAAAAACATACTTCTTGTTTTGCCAAACGCCTTTTTAGACGCTCTCGCTTTCACAAAACCCGCACTTCGCGTTCTCCCTGGTGAATGGTTTACCTGTGTTGACGCATGGAAAATTCCAAAAAAGAGAAGACACTTTATGACTTTTATTTGCATCACACATAAATTATTACCTACGTATTTATTTTTTGTTTAACGAATCATTTACTTTCTTCTTCTAAAAGATGTTTGTATTTTTATATCGAGGTCAGAAGCGTGCTATATCTAATAAAAAATCAGATTAAGGGCCTTTTCACACGCAAAACAAGAGCACTGAAGAAAAGTGGATTACGATGCTTGTTATTTTAATAACTTTCTCATCGTTTTTGCAAATTTAAGTGGGGTTTTTTGTTAGTTTGTTCATTGGAAGATTGGAGACAAATTGTGATGCTATGATCTTATATGGATCTGTATAATTAATAGGTGCCTTAAATTATATATGTGTCTTATAAAATCACCTAACACGTTCTATAACTATTAACCTTTACGAAAATATGTGTTTATTTTTAAAGTAATGGGTATAAAACTCAAAGATTTTCAATGAGAAAATAGTAAAAATTAGAAAAGAAAGTTACAAAGGAAAAAGTTAGAGAACAAAGAAATTTAATTATGCTTACAGTATGTTGGAATTAATAAGTTCAAACTGTGGAAACGTATACTTATAAGATTATTCATTCTTGATTTATAATTTTAATTTATGATAGTGGAGTTTTGAGTTCATTTTATTATTCCACTGCCCTAAGATAATATTTATTATAGATTCATCTTCTAGAACGTAGTAACAAAGAATAAACATTAAATTTTATTATACACTTTTATCAAGGGAATTAAAAGCTAAATAAATACATGCTTATTCTTATAAAGAAGTGTTTCATACATAATAGACTCGTGTAACATCTCAATTTATGTGTGATAAAACATTTTTTAAAAAAAATGTGAAGTAGGTTATTGTTGATGCATGGGAGTGAAGGAAACTTCCAGAATGATTTTTTTTTATTATCATAACAAAGGAAGTTTCCCTTAGGTGTTTTAAATTTCTACAGCAGAGAACTTAATGAAAGTTTTTAGAATTCTACATAAAAAGAAGAATTTATAATGATTTTTTTCATAGCCTATATAACATATGGTGATGACTGCGAAATAATATGAAAGAGAATGCAAATATTTGCACAAAACAAGTTGTTTGCAAAACAACTGTTTTTATGACAATATTTTGGAGGAAACTGTTTACCGAAGTCAAACGACGAACTGGAATGTCTCAGTTTTATTATTTTTTTCTCAGAGACTCGGCTGTTCTCATTTCGACAATACCTCGCATAAAAGTCTGAGTTTTGAAAGTAAAGCTATAATTCCAAGCATAGAGCGTGTTGTAATCTTTGAGAATACCCGCCATAAAAATATTTCCTCCCAGATAAGAAATAAAATCAGTCCACCTAAGAAAATACAGTATCCTGCCTTTTCGATCAGCAATTTAAACGTCACTGGCAAACAGACACCGATGAAAAAAAAGAGCTTTTAGACAAATGCCGTAACTTTTAAGTTCGCCTACACAGACAGACCTCTTGAAAGGATTCGGAAGGAAGCCCCGCTCTATTTTAGAACGAAACTTCATCATTTTTATACTCCTGGTCTTAAACCATAAAACGCAGTTTACAATCCATTCTAGCAAAGCCCTGGACCGGGAAATGAGACTGGCGGATGAAAAAAAATGATACAGGGCGAGTCAGGAACAAAATGCTACTGTTAAGAATCATTTTTTATTTATTTCCCTTTTGTTCTAGGACTCTGCTTCGTTTTTTGGTGGAGCACTCGTTAGCTCGATTAATTCGCGACCCAATCGTAAAGCGCTGTTTTTACGTTCCTTGAGGTCGATGTTTGATCACTTGAGCAAATGCCTGGTGCTCTAAAAATGATCGCGCGTCAGTAACAGGAATGCAGGGTGATGAAAAGCGGTATTGTATCAGAAACCTTTTTTAAGAGAAGGTGATGGGAATAATAATTTTACGACCAACGCACCTGGAAATGAGCAAATATGAGTCACAAAGAATGAATGTTTTCATCAGTATATAGCCGGTGACTTTCACTCGTAAAGACCTGAAACATAACAAAGAAAAATTTCAGTTTGATAGAATTACCGATATAAAAGCTATATTCATATTACATGATACAATGAGGTTTTAATTCCTGTGATAATTTACTCTTG
>BGPR01001064.1:175045-196393 GCA_013235015.1 Araneus ventricosus | reverse complement strand
TATTCACATTACATGATACAATGAGGTTTTAATTCCTGTGATAATTTACTCTTGTCAGTGGTATGTCATAAACTCCAGGCATTTTTTGAATATCTATTTTTTCCAGTTTGTTGCAGCTTTGCATAATAAAATAACATAAGCAAAAAAACTAAGACATAACTGAAACCCAAAAAGAAAAATTTCAGTTTGATAGAATTACCGATATAAAAGCTATAATCACATTACATGATACAATGAGGTTTTAATTCCTGTGATAATTTACTCTTGTGAGTGGTATGTCATAAACTCCAGGCATTTTTTGAATGTCTATTTTTTCCAGTTTGTTGTAGCTTTGCATAATAAAATAACATAAACATAAAAACTGAAATATAACTGAAACATAAAAAGAAAAATTTTCAGTTTGATAACACTCCCTATAAAAGCTGTATTCACATTACATGATACAGAGATGTTTTAATTGCTGTGATAATTTATTCTTGCATGTTATATGCTTTAAATTTTAGGCATTTTTTGAATGTCTATTTTTCCCAGTTTGGTGCAGCTTTGCACAATAAAATAGCATGTCATAGCATATACATAAAAAGAAAAATAATTGAAACATAAACAGAAAAATTTTCAGTTTGATAAGATTACCAATATAAGAGCTATATTGACATTACGTGATATAGAGATGTTTTAAATCGTGTGATAATTTACTTTTGTGTGTTATATGACTTAAATTTCGAACATTTTTAATGTCTATTTTTTCCAGTTTGATGTAGTTTCGTACAGTAAAATAACATAAAAATAAAAACATAATTGAAACATAGAAAAAATTCAGTTTGATAATATTACCTATATAAAAGCTATATTCAGATTACATGAAGCCAAGGTGTTTTAATTCCTGTGATAATTTACTCTTGTGTTTTCTTATGTTATATGAATTAAATTTTAAATATTTTTTGAATGTCCATGTTTGTCAGTTTGATGCAATTTTGCACAATAAAATGCTTCAATCGTTATTTCTCACAATAATTATCAGTCATAAGGACATTTAAATATCTATATAAGCATTCAAAATTGCTCGTTTTAAGGATTTTCTATTAGTTATTTATTTAATAAAATTTTCTACTGTCTGAAATTACTTTAAATACTGAACCAAATTTTTAACATTAAATCTAGAACTTTCATGCATGTAATGCTTTTAGGAAATTCACTACGAAATAAATTGTATATTAATCACAATAACTTTGGTTAAAAGTTTTATAGAAGCATTTTAAGAAGTATTAAGTATTTTAAAAAGCAAATGCACATTTGTTTCTAAATATAATGCAAGAAAAGTTTGTATGCCTTGAAAAGTAACCATTGAAAATTAATAAAATTTTGTATTTTTTAAGTCCTCTAATATAGATAAAAAATAGTATAACGAATTTACGTATGGAAGTTCTATACATATTACTGATTCAAAGGAACAATCAAAGATAAGATATGCTCCATTTAGAGCATTTCATAAGTAACTTTTTTTATATTTAAGGTATCCGACTGTGTTCGGAGACGTTTTTTTGAAAAATAACTTAAATTTATTTTTTAATGTTATTTTTCAAATGCATATGTTTTAAAACCATGAAAATATTGTAAAGTTAGGCTTTCAAAATAATATTTTTTTTAAAAAACTGAGAAATTTGAAGAAAAATGACTAAATTATGTGCCTTACGCTAACAGCCATAGACAAAATCATATTCTAAATATACATAAATCCTTGTAGGAGTACATTTTTATGACAGTTATCTGTGTTAAGCTCTAAAATATTTCTTGTACTTCTACATAGTTTTGAGATATAGTTGAACATAGATACTAAACTGGTAATTTTTCATGAAAAATGCTTTTCGTTTATATTTAAGCACTTAAAAATAATACTTGATTTTAAAATTGACCTTAGTTTTTTGAGGACAACATCAAGCATATTACGGAAAACAATCTCAGAAAATTTCACATCAATACTTGAATAACGTTTTGAGAAATCATTGTTACGGTCGACAGTTCTCCTCAAAAATATCATTTTTCAGAAAACACATTTAAAGTTTTCATGCAACATAAAATAATGCTTACAGTTCGGTAATAAAACAGCTAACCATTTGTAATTCACGTAGAGTAAAATGTGAGACAGTTTTAGAAAGCTGATCAAACAGGCTACAAAATTAAGTCATAAAACGTTTTTGATAATTTCATAAAAAATGGCGATTTTAAATCAGTCGGATACCTTAAACTAAATTTTAAAAAAGTATATAAAAATACAACAATTAAATTCAAAGAAAATTTCTGAAATCTTCCTGTCTTAATGCGATAAAATGATTTTAAATAAAGTTCAACACAATCACATCAAACTTTATATTTAAAGGATACTAACAAGTTGTTAGGATTTTTTAATAATAAAGAATTGAAATTTGAAAATTAAAGATTAAACTTATTCCTATTCATTTTTAATTTCGATAAATTACAGAAACTGGTTAATTCGATTTTGATAAACTTGAATGCATGCTAACAAATAATTGCATATGATGAAAGAAGGAACAATTATGTATTAAATTTAATTTTATACCTGTTAAAATTATTATTCTTAGAAGGAAAAGTATATTGCGAAGATTTTTATTTATGATAAGAAGTAGCTCATGTTTAAAAAAATATTTGGTTTGAATCTGTTTCGTAGCAACTTAATTTCGTTTCAAATCCATATTTGAAAAAGAATAAGTTCTTGATTAAATACTGAATATGAAGAAATGAATGTTTGCTTATTCGTTATTTGCATTTATTGCTCACAACTCTAAATAATTCAAATAATATTAATAATGAAAATATATGATTTTTTTCATAATTCCTAGTGTTTAAGTTGCGTACAAACACTACACTGTAGGTTCATCAAGTGTACATAGTGAAATAAATCAACTATTCTATACATTCATGAAACGAATAGATAACCTTTTGTGGTTTGAATTAACAAAGAATCCCTCATTTTCTCACATCCATATGAAAGAATTTTATGATCATTATAAAAAAACTAATAATTAATTTTAGAAATTATGAAGCCATGAGCTAAATAAATAAAATTAATTATCACGTCTTTCGCTCTACTTACTTAAGCTTATAAAGTTCATTTATAAGCTTTCATATAGAATTTAATTTTTTTACACGCCGCATAATAATTAGTGTAAAGAAGGCTTAGAGTCTTAATTAAGCGGTCAGTAATAATGAAATATTTTCTAAGAAAATAAAATTTTCATCTTTTTATTATCTGTTCTTTATTTTCTCAAATTTGTAAGGCTAAATTATTTCTTTTTAAGGCAGGAATGATTCATTTTTTAAAGGAAGGATTCGAAAAGTAATAAGGAACAAAAGTTCACTTGTGATAACTATTAAACCGCAGTCCGGAATTTTTAGGTTAAGCACAACGATGCTTTAGAGAAGAAAAGAATAATTTGAATAGAGGGCGTTTCTGTAAGATAATACAGAAAACGCAAAGAATATTTTTTATTTAAATAAAAAGAATTTATTGAGATTTTTGTTGAAACAGGATTAGATTTTTACCAGAAAAATGCTTTTTTATTATACAAATCAATGAAAAAGTAACAAAATTGAAGTGATGCGAAAAATAAAACATATTAATTGACATAACAATTTTTTTCAAAAACAACGTGAATATAAGGAAGAAAACAAAAAACAAATTCGGATGGCAATCATTCTGCTTAGGAGAATTTCTTTATTTATAAACAAATAAACTAAAAACATAATTAATTGCCGCTTGGGAAAAAACTGTAGAAAAGAATTTGGAAAATAATAAATAAAGAAGATTATTTCCTTATATTTTGATTTTCAAATTTATTAAAAAAAACTAATTGAAATTCGCCAATATTTTGTATTTATTATTTTTATATATTAGGAACTTAGCTTCCTAATGAATACCTAAAAAATCCATTTAGGAATATTTGAAGATAAATATTCTGATTTTATGCAGTAATATAACATTGGTTCCGAACAGCAAGTTTTGATATTTTGTTTTTTGCTCCCTCCACTGAAATTTTTAATTAAGGTAACAAATAGTGATTACGCTTTATTTAAAATTAAGCATTTAAGAGTATATTTTTATTTCCTTTATTTATATAATTGGATATTTAATGATAGATTTTGATATAATCGAACAAGGGTCTAGATTTTATTACGAAAAAATGGTTCACATTTTTCTCAACCACATACAACCAATACAACCAATGCAAGTTAACAAAGCAAGTAGATTTCGTTTGGAGAAGAGAAAGTAAAATATTTTTAGGCATATGGAATGCTAGGATTGTTCTGCTGCAAATATTTTTTCGTTCACATTTAAACTAATTGCAAATCTTTGAGTGCGATTGGAGATGAAGAAGAAAATATTTTTGAGAAAGCTTAAATTCCAATACATTCCAAAGAGTGCTTTTATGTTTTTGTGGCATATTGCTCAATACATATATCATACTCCGGCTTCGTATATCATTGGGAACTCTTAAACCTGCTGAAGAAAATAATAAACGTTGAATTCGTTTTCGTTTCAAAACTATATTTTCTGGCCAAATTTCTGATTGGGATTTATTCACTATTAATGAAAAATAGCAACTTAGAGTAAATCTTAATAATATATTAATTCAAAATTGCTTGCGATTCTTCACGTAAATATTATCAATTCTGTCTATAAGCCTACATTTATTTGCTTTATAAAAATAAATTTTCAGGTTAAAGATGACAGCATTTCATGAGGTACGCAAAATCTTGCAATGTTATCACAATTTGGATTTCAAATGAAAGTTTAGGCTGCTCACATAGAGAAGAAAAACTTCTCCTACCAATTTTGACATACCAAGAGTTTTAACCAATACGAATACAAAATTTTGAGGGAGGTTATTAATTCATCTAAGTATTTATTTTACTTTCACAAAACTCGATTCGTTCTGTTCACAAAGTTAAACAAGTCCAGTTAGAACGGGGAAAATATCTAAAATATGTGTCTTCATGTCGTCGTAACTGCAAGAGTAACAAGATTGTTATCTCACACACACGCTCAGACATTTACAAATTTTTATAAATGTTCCTTAACTACCCTATATTGAATACTTAAAGAATATTTCGTCGCTTAACAAGCAACACCACCTATCTCAATTCTTTCAAATTTTAAAGAGGAAGAAAAATTTGAATTTTTCGCAACCAGTAACGAATATTACTGAATTTTTTTCACATCTAGTAGGAACATGCGGTATATATATTAATATATTATTATATTATATTAGTATAATTAATAATTTTATTATTACATTTTATATATTATAATCATATTATGATAATATAATACAGGGTGTTCATTAATTATTGTCGGGATTTCCGTACCTCATAACTTTCGAATAAGAAATATTACGCAAAAACCGATTACGTATTCGTAAATTACAACTCAAAGAATTTTACGTGGCGACAATGCGATCTGAGCGCATTTGCAGTCTGGGTAATTATGACGTCATAAATAAAAATGGCGACAGTGCAAGAAAAAGCAATGTGTGAATTGTGGGTTTTCGAAACTAAATCAGTCATAACTACTCAACGTCGCTTCAGGACCACGTACAAGAAAGATCCTCCTTCGGATAATTCTATCAGACGCTGGTTAACACAATTTCAGGATACTGGTAGCGTTCTACACCGAAAGGGAGCGGGAAGACCGAGCACTTCGCAGGAAAACGTTGATCGCATCCAAGAAACGTTTACTCGCAGTTTGTCAAGAACATTGTGTACAAGACCCCGTGAACTCCCTTGATGAACTGAAGCGCCGAATTGTTACTGCGATCCAAAATGTTACCCCACAAATGCTGGAGAACACTTGGAGGGAAATCGAATTTCGTCTCGATGTGTGACGAGCCACGAACGACAGCCATGTGCAAATTCATTAATCTTTTTAATATCATTAATAAAATTCTTTGAGTTGTAATTTACGAATACGTAATCGGTTTTTGCGTAATATTTTTTATTCGAAAGTTATGAGGTACTGAAACCCCGACAATAATTAATGAACACCCTGTATATAAAATTGCTTGAAAAATTCAGAGAACTCGTTATTATTTTTCGCAACCAATAACGAATATTTATGAATTTTTTCACATCTGGTAGGAATATGCGGTCTAATGCTTATGGTTATATGCTTAAAAAATTCAGAAAACTCGTTATTGGTCGCAAAAATTTCAGTTTTTTCTTCCTATGTGAAATCTCAAAAAATTGAGATTTGTGGTGTTGCTTGCTAAGCGACGATTTATCATTAATTTATTTCAAACTTTTTTCATTGTGTTAATTAGCCTTAAGTGCACGAATTTTTATTGTGTTTCTAATGTAATGTTCGGATATTCTATGTTATTTCCCGCCAAATGAAGTGAAAACCATCACTAAAACGATCTATTAGAGGGGAAGGTGCAATGGCCCTTCTGAAAACATAATGTATCAGAAAAAATCACATATTAGTTAATGGAAATTCCACCTGATGCCAACCCAACACAATTCTTTTGCATGTTGCAGATATGCTACACGATGCATTTAAGGGCTATAATGATTTCTCTGTGACCATACAACCAAAGATAGAAATTTGGGAATCATATTGAAAACAGTTTTTGTTTGTCAAAGATAAGCTGAAAGTCTGAAACACTTTTTGGAAACTTAACATCATTAGTTGACATGTGCGTCATCATGAATTTCATAGCTGATAGTGATCTCTAAGCGACCATCAACCAACAGTTAACTTTCGAAGTCATATTGTATTTTTACTGTATTCCGTACTTCTTTTTAATTGTAGGGTATTTTCGAACTAATATTGGACTATATTCTATAGAGTTACGTTTTTGTTTTTTAATTTGTTTTGGTCTTCGCCTTTAACTTGTTTCCTGTTAGATTACAATCAATATATTTTGAAAGACTTGGAACTCATAGAATATTAAAGCTCATCCTAAAATTAAATTGCCTCTCAAATGAGATCATTATACATTTTATACTAGGGTTTGACATCACCATCTCGTAGTTATCTCAACTAATAATAAAATAGAAAGTCTCCGTGTGTGTGTGTCTGTTGGCGGTCTACAGAACAGGCCGTTGAACTTAGAGCTACTAAATTTGGTACAGGTATACTTTGGAGGATGGAAATGTGCATCTAGGAGCCATTTTTTCAATTTTTTGTTCAAATTTTAATTATTTAAAAATTAAGCAAATTTTTAACATTTTCGGCCATATTTTCTTGAATAACTTCCGAAGGTACTATTGCATTTAAATGATTTTTATACCACTGTAAAGTGCAAACAATTATCTTTCCAATGATATTAGTATGAGTACTGTGCAATAATTACTTTAAATTGTACAAGGTTTTAAATTGTCATTAACTGCGGTCAAGGTCGCTCAAGGAGACCGCTACTCTTTTCGACCAAAGGTAGGGAGAAAGGGTGGGGGAACGAGGGAAGACGCCTCTAAACTTTCATTTGTCCACAATGAAAGGGCAGCCATTGTTGGTCATTTGCGGTTAGAAGGAAAGGATTTGAAAAGCTCATCAAGCAATCAATAGAAAAATAGTGGCTGAAGCAACAGCAATGATTTTCTGAATTAAATATAACTCTTTTTAATGATAAAGATAAATGTGATATTTCAAATTCATTATAATTGATTAATTTCCGGCCAAATTTGTTTGCACAGTTCTCGTGTGATGCGGAAAAAATTATTCAAATATAATAACTTTCTAAATGTATTACACAAAATGGCTGCCTAAAATGTTGACATAAAATGCAGGTCAATACTTTTTACATGTCATCAGTAATGTAGTTTGCAATAAGATTAAGAGAGCTGTTTTGTTTATGAGGAATAATAAAGTAATGTCGGATACGAAAAGGACGCGGGTTAAATGTCTATAGCAATTTGAAGTTAAAAATTACTTTGTTAAGGGAACCAGGAATATAGAACTACGCATAAGAGATTCATTTGAAATTATATTCCAAGCAAACAAGCTGGTAGCCAGAGGTGGCTGGTTTATAATAAAATGTAATCTTTTCCCTTTTGGATAGTACAGAGATTCTGTGAGCAAATATCTTTTCTTTGTATGTAGATTAACGCAACTCTTACGTCAATAACTATTTGGGTTTTTGCTGCTAGCATAACTAATCTGTGGGAAACTAATCATTCTGTAGATTGTTTTACTCCCTCTTCGTAGCGTTTCACTATATTTGTTATGGTTTAATTTATTGCAGATTCGGAATAATAAAAATATAAAATCCAATGGAGTGACAAAAACAAAAAGAAGATATTATTCTGTAGGTAATGAAAAAAATAAACACTATCTCATATTTCTGCCGAAATCCCCCATTTAATAGGCATCCTGAAGCGCTGTACATCCAAATCTAAAGATTAACAGTTTTTTTTATTTATCTTATAAAGCATAGTAAATTTTGCTGATCAAATGTTTGAACGAAAATACATCTATATTCCAAAGGTTTCTTCCAGTCAACCGGAGGGAATGTTCATCCCTTGAATTTCTCGTATACTTCCACAAAATGTGAAATTTTGGCTTAGCTTTCTCATACACTGAAAACAATGGAATATGCGATTTCGAATTCTGCCTACTATTACTGACAGTTACAATTAATAAGATTTAACAAAGATATTAAATTTAAATTAATTAAATTAATCAGTCAAAAATAATTAAAAGTCTTTGTATTATATAGAATGGCGCATATGTAGCTATACTTATCTATCTTAGCTATACTTAGCTAGCTTATATACTTAGCTATACTATCTATACTTATAAACGGCAATGTTTGTGTGCGTGTGTGTGTGTTTGTCTGCGATATCCAGACGAATCTATCGCAATTACAGCCATGAAATTTGGCACACATGTAGTCGTAATGGTGACTGAATGCACCTCGAAGCCGAAATTTTAAAATTTAATGTAGAAAATTTTTTATTTAATGTTTTGTGTTGTTTTGGGTGATCTTTCTCAATAGCATGGTTTCCGATAACTGTACGATAAAAATAGATAGACCATCGGAAAGAACACGCAATTTTCGTTCTAATGAAGTTAGTTTTGAGCTTCTAACGTAATTTATTGAATTTTGAGAAATTTTAAAAAAATAGTCAGTTTTGCCATCTAAATGTTAGTTTTGTTTTTAAATTTGTTGCATCCGACTTTCTAATAACACTATTACTTTCAATTTTTTTCAGCTTATAACTAGAACGGTTCTGTCGGATTTAAAACAAGAAGGGTTAAAATATCTTTTCCCGTTTTCTTTAAATTAATTTTTTTCTGGACCGTTGAGTGTTATTTTTCTCGATCGAGTTCCTCGCGCGGCATTTCTCCGGAACGTTGCTGGTAATTTTGATTGGCGGACGCGCAGGATACGTCATGACCTTCAACTGAATAACTTTGATTATTATTTTCGGCTGTATCTTAACGTATTTATTCATCTCGCATACTTTGCTTCGTGTATAATAATTTTCACGTCGCAAATTTTTAATATTGTTTTGGATTAACTTTTCTATAAAAATGCCATTATCGCGAAAAAAAGAAAATAAGCGGGAAAATCAATAATGTATATCTTTTGTTTTGATTTTGTTTTCGAAACTGTTCATGTCATTGTGGGCGGTTTTTTTCTTTCATTTTGTTGAAATCCTGATTCCACGGGCAACGCCGTGCGCGTACTGCTAGTTTCTAATAAAATACAGATACAAATAATAGAAAAACAAAACAAAAAGTAAGAAAGTTAAAAAAGAAAAAAGTATAACATAAGAATTAAACAATGACGATAACAATACACCTTTTTACGCGCTCAACGCAGCAGCATCTACTGATTGCATCAACAAAATATTGCAACGATTAATAATTAAAACAGATAAAATAAAATTTAGAAAGTAAAAGAAAAATAGTCAAAATGGAAGGAATGGATGAGAACTCGAAAGACGAACTTTTTCAAAGCCCACTCGCCATAGAAGTTCTAAAATGGACAAAATTTTCTGTCAAGGGTAAGATTATAAATCAAAAATATACCCTTTGTGGCCTGAATTCTGTCCAACCGCAATATGAGAAACATTTCCTTTTGAAAAAAATGAAGAAGGAAATAAAATCATTAATGAAAAATCCAAAAGATACTAGAGAATGCAAAATAATTTACCCTCTCTGCCGACGGTAGAATCAAGAAAAGAGACGCCAACTAAATACACACAAGAACAATGGGAGTGAAAGTTCTTGTGGCTATCAAACCTAGCTCCATCTATAAAGAAAAGTTCTAACTAATTAACCAGAAGTACTGACTTATTTGGCCAAAATTTGACGCATATCGACAATTTTGGAGTCAAGATCGAGCGTTAAAATTCATGTGTTTAGTTTCTTGAATTTTTGAGTTATCATGTTCATGTACTCACGAATTGATATACCAGCAAACATTGATCTGTAAGAAGCATTTCGACAAAAATCTGAAACATATCTAAAATTCTAGTGAATTCCACGTGCGAATTTTTATTTATCTGGCTCGTTGGAATTTTCGTTTTCACATGAATCTGGACGAATGCACAGGTAGACTTCTAACTGAAAACATTCATCTAAAATTAGTCGGAGATCTCTAATTTTGGTGCAAAGGTCACATTCCAAATTTCACCCTTCCAGCTTGTCACGTTGTTTGACAGGTTTACAGGTTTGATGGTCACAGAACTTACTCTTTCTATGGTTCTTAAATATGCAAGTAAAAATAGCTAAATCGTGATATTTTGCAAACACGCAGAACACACAACTCAACTTTGAAATTCCTTTCCTTACCGCGTTTTATTGAGAAAGAATACATATAAATGTATTTGCTGAAGATGTACAGGAAAAAAGAAAACAATCTTTTATTGGACATTTTTCTAACTTTCAAAAAAGCTTTTGGTTGAACATACACTGGATATTAATCCCCGAAGCCTTGAAGGAAAACCAAAAAAGAATTTTCAAGTTTGTAAATTCGTTTCTTTGCTCCACATAAGAATCGAAAGTATTTTTGCCACATTCCTAGATTTCTGCGCATTTTTCTCTAAAACATTCGTGCAACTTTAAATATAAGGAAAGATGGTTTTTTGTTTTATTCTTTTATTTCGACTTTAAAGTTTCAAATTCTTAGAAGAACAAAATAGAAAGTGAAAGAAAGGGATTTTACTTGTATCCATTTCACAATATCTATCTTATCCAGGATTTTAGGTTGAATTTCAAGCACCGTAGAAGATGTATAGAAGGTATATGTTTACAGGTAGCTTGTAACGAATTTTTTTTGTGTATGGATTATATATATTTTGGATCCATTGAAAGAATAAATTTCTAGTATCTTGAAAGGAAGGTATAATAACCAAAAGTGAGGGAAAAAATCATTGCAAAGTGCGTGCCGATGCCAATAACTTTTCTTACGACTGCCTATTTTTTCAGAAAGGAAGATCAAAAAGTGACATTGTTAGGAAAAGCAGGAAAATTCTTTGAAATCAATCATGATGCTTGTTAAAATTTGTGAAAACATAAAGAGCAAAAATTTAAATGTAGACTATTTCTATTCGTAAAAAGTTATTTCCAAAATAGCAATTTTCTTTAGATTAAGGACGTTAATTTTAATAGCAATAAAAAAGCCGAAATTAGACTTTTGCACTCCCTTGTACATTTAAATTTATTTCGCAAAAATACTATTATGCCTATTTTACTATCTAGGCAAGTAAGTGATGACATGTTTTTAATAAACTGGAAAAATCTGTTTCTACCCATGGTACTGAAAAATGTATTTCCAGTATTAAGTTGACCCCTGATATCTACAAATGTAATCATTTGACAAATTTTCATTAAGAATCGCTTATAACGAAGATAAATCTTGTGTATATGCTCCGTGCCTAGATTTATTATTTTTGTGCCGATCTTCGCATGAAACGAGGCATATAAGGTCTTCAAAACAATAATTCGACATTAATACAAGCATTTACAGCTCCTGCATTAACATTTCTTAAAAAGAAACTGCCATCGGAAGTCCACCGGTAGATCACACACTCTCAGGAGCAGACGCCTCTAGTTTGCCCCACAAACTGTAAGGTCGGCTCGGCTCGCTTTTTACACTCTGTCTATACAGGGTGAGTCTAAATTGTTTTTACAAAATAAGAGAGGTGATAGTACCCATCCAGACCAGCAATAATTACCATGGACCATAGGATCACATTCCACTCTGAGAGGCAGAAAAGAGTCAATTTAGAATTTCAACATGAATTTACAACAGTGTTGGGAAAGCGAATGAACAATACTAAAAGTTGCACAATATGATTTATTTGATAAGAGAAAAACTCACAGCAAGTGCTCAAAGTGACGGCAACTCGTGTCGTTGCACAGTTCACACCGGCGAAGGATTGACCAGCGCACCCTCTCGAAGATTCCTGGTGTCGTGTTAGTTTTATCTGCGGCAACAACGATTCTAGCTACGAGATCTTCAGCCGAGTCACTAAAGATTTCATATGCCGCCAGAAGAAAAAGTCCAATGGGTTCAGGTCCGATGAGCCAGGAGGTCAAGCCACAGGTCTGCCACATCTGATCCATCATGCGGGATATATGGCATTCAAAAAGTGCCGGAAGGTGCTAGAAAAGTGTTCTGGGGCTCTATCGTGCTTTCAGAAGTGGCATGTCTCACTGTATGGGGAGCGTAACAGCCTGTAACAAACTGGGAAGCACTTGTTCCAAGAAGATACGGTATGTTGCGCAGGTCAATCGGTCTGGCAAGATGTTAGGACCTACCACGTAATCATCAGGGATACCTGCCCAAATCTTCACGGAAAATTTCTTCTGGTGTTGACAAGGGGTAGTACAGTGGGGCTTGCTGTCAGACCAAACTTGACTTTTTTCTGTCTCTCAGAGTGGAATGCGACCCTAGGTTCCATGGTAATTATTGCTGGTCTGGATGGGTACTATCACCCCTCTTATTCTGTAAAAACAATTTAGACTCACCCTGTATAACTTGCAAGATCACTTAAGCATGTTTGTAAACATAATTGTGCCTTAGGAATTCGGCTGTCCTCTTCGGCCCTCTGCTGTTAAAGAGTTGGCACCAGTACCAATACAAAGTGGCAGTCGATGATAGCCAGATTGAGGTCATTTATTGTAGAAAAGACCACTCTTGAAGGCATGTTGTCTGGGGAAATCATAGTATAATGGGTAAGAAGCAGAGAGAGAAAGGTATCGTAAATTTTAATTTCTTATCATTAATGTTATACCAGCAAAGAAACTTTGCTGGCATGTTATACCAGCAAAGAAAATCACACATAAAGCAAGAGTCTTAAGACACATCTGTTCAAAACTCAATGAATTTCGATTTCTGACATGCACACTGCCACTTTAACAAGTGAACATTAATTTTTAGCTATCACGTATAATAACATTTCACTTTTATAATATCATCTGGGCAATTTAATTAATTAAGTTCCCCATTCTTGCATTCAGAATGCGCATTTAGGAAAATTACATTAATTAATACTAATTTATTATAAAAGAGTGAAGATCATAAACATACATGTTACAGGGAACATAATTACGTTAATTGATATTTCTAACAAATCCAATCAATTTATGTTAAATCCTTAAATATTGAAATGTTTCCATTTTTCACCTTAACAATTATATGAAAGTGAAAGAGGAAATCAGATTTAATCAACTCGGTAAAGAATGAATTGCAAACATCGTGTGTTCTGGCTGGTAAGTGTATTCCAACATCAGCTATAATTACTCTAGAGATTTCAGGAGTAAGATTGGATTTGATGGCCAAATGGAAAAGTTTACCCTCCATAAATTTAATTTCACATCCATTAAATTCTATTTCCCCCTCCCCTCAAAATCAGTTTTTTCTACGATTTAATATAAATTAACTTTACATTGTTCGAACAAAGGGCAATTAATGCAAGTGATACAAAAAATCATGTGGATGACGCTTTCTGAAATTGATTAAAATCTAAGAAATATTTATGGAAGAATTCTGGGAAGAGATGATGTCCTGAAGAAAGAGTAAAAATTTTTGTTGATATTTTACATCTTATAAATTGGCTGACCTGAATAACATTATTCAGTTGATTTTTTAAAACAACTCTTACTTTGTAATTATTTTGTACGAATTGTTTACTATAATAATGACAGCTGCGTTTTTGCGTTTCACAGAAAAATGAAAAGAATTACTTAATTTTTTCATTTAAATACTCATTTCTTATTATTTAAATTTTTATCATTTTGTGGACTATTTTCAAGGAACTTCTTTCCATGTTTTTCATTAATGGTTATTTAATGCTTTTAAATAAAACAGCCAGTCAATGGCATCTTTAAATAAAATAACACATCGAATAAATGAACAAATATTTATTATTATTATCTGTTTTTCCTTATTTCATTTATTTATAAGCATTTTTAAAGTTCTGCTTTTTAAACAAATTATTCCTTCTAAATAAATTTTTTAAACGCACAAAATGAGGACACATTTCCAATAATATAATATTTTCTTAAATTTCCAATTGAAATCAATCAATAATTTATTATTGTCTCTTTTTTACATATCATCATCCAATTACTTTTCGTTTGAAGATTATACTAAGATATGCAGAATTAATGCCTTTTAGAAACAGGTCACTAGTAATAAAGAATATCTGTTTGAAAACTGCTGATCCTTCCATTAAACAAAAGTAAAGCAGGCATGTAAGGTTTTAAACATATTCATTGCGATTTTATTCTTTCAAAACTGAACAGTGAAGTCAATAAAAATAATTACACTGGACAACAAAAAAATTTTTTTTTCATGTTGCTTGAGAAAGAAAGGGTTTATACCTATGTATTTTTGTGCCCTGATTTCAAATCTGTTAACCGTTTTTTTCAATCACCCATAGTTTTTGAGCAACGTAGTAACTCTTATTATATGCATTAGGAAATCACATTCAGCTTGCAATATTTAAACAGGCATATTAAAATGTTACAAACCTTCACTTTCTTGCTTACTTCGGCTGTCGACTGTGCTTGGCCTGAGGAATATCCATTTTCAATGTCCAAAAAATAGTCGGCTAACATTTTGGGATTAGATTTCCCTTGGTAACGAGCTCCCATATTCGAGATATCCTGACGGAACCGTTCACCATGCTCGTCGCTTACTCATCCAAGGTTTTCACGGTAGAATTTTAGGTGAGATTGCAAGAAATGTATTTTCAACGACATGTTGCATCCCATGGTTTTGTAGGCCTTTAAGCAAGTTATTGACGATTTGCCTTATTTTTCCGCTTTGTGATTTCCGAAGAACCTTTTTGCTAACTCCTTAAACGATGTCCATGCTGCGGCTTCCTTCCTAGTCAGTTACTCTCAAACCCCGGATCCTTCATTAGTTGTCTAAATTGAGGCCAAACAAATACGCCTTCCTTAATTTTTGTTTCACTCACTTTTGGAAACTTCATACGTAAGTACTGAAATCCACTTCCTCCACAGTCCATCGATTTAACAAAATTCTTCATCAAACCTAATTTGATGTGCAATGGAGGCAAGAGAATTTTTTCTGTGGCAACCTGTCGTTCGTTCTCTTAATTCTTCACACCCGGTATGAGGAACTGTCGCTTGGGCCACACTTTCTTGATGTAGTACTTTTTTTCTGTCCCTTCTGTCCCACTGGCACAGAAAGCAAAAAAACTTGGTGTAGCCTGCTTGCAATCCAACTAAGACGGCAATCACTGTCAAGTCGGCGCAGATATGCCAAGAATGCTTGCTGTACTCAATACATATACAACATATGCTTCAAGGTTTCGTATGTTTCTTTCATACGAACGGCTACATTCTACAGGAATCGAAGGGTGCTTGTTACCAGTGTGTAACAGAGCTGCTTTTAAGCTGACCTTTGAAGAATCTATAAACAAACGCCATTCTTGAGGGTTATGTTCGAGTTCTAGAGCCTTAAACAACGAGTCAACATCAATACAAAATATCACGTCACCATCTTGGCAAAAGCTTCCAAACAGAAACATCTGTCCTTACAAAGTGGCTCATGCATTGAATCGTATTTGCGTTGCAGGATTCTCGATCCAAAAACAGCCTGTGATAATTTTTGACATACAACCTTTTGTTTATGAAAATTATAATTGTAAGAGCATTTCAGACCCAAACATTATCTTCTTGGCCGGCAATTAATTTTTTCAGAAAGTATTTTTAACACAAGATCCGACATATTTCAATGACATTTTCTATGTACTTGTAATCAATTACGAGTAGTGTTGCTGAAAAACAGTGTATTATAAAGGTTTTTCGAGATTATATTCGGGTTCAGTGACTATATAAACACCATTATCAGTTAAAATATCAAAGGCAACAAAAACATATCCTGGCTACGGCATTGATTAAAATAAAAGAAAGGAGTGGACAGAGGTTTTAATGAGAGTTCATGTTGCATAAAATTGGAGGGTGATAGACAAATTCTGATTGGTTTTTCGAATTCAGAACGTGAAAGTACATAAAAATTAGCTAAAATCATACGGGCAACAAAATGGTTGTTGCCCAGTGTTATCAGACCTTGTCAAGTTTTAGTTTTTTTTCTGAGCTCTTTACATAATATTTTCTTCACTTTTTAATTTTTTAAAGTGAGCAGTTTAAAATGAACACTTTAAAGATCATAAAGAACCTTTACCTTTCTCAAATGGCAGCTCTTTGGGTATTTTGTAGAAATAAAGATATCATTTTTTTCAAAAGTAAATATGAAGTCTTTATAATTCGCTTCATATTTTCTTAGAAAATCTAAAGAGAAGAAAATGCTTTGTGCTTTCAGTACTTTTGAAATTAAACAGATGGCAAAGAACGCTGAAAAACGGACATCCCTCCTGCAGAGTTATTCAGACATGAATCCGGCATTATGTTAATTTTAGTTCATTCATTATTATGTTTAGAGAAATTCCTGTCTGGAAGTTTTACGCTAAAAACAATTTTGAAAGCTCTGGATATTTCTCCATAATATTAATCATAAGATAAATTATTCAAGATATTGATCAAAAGCGAAAGCAAATTCTCTTGCTTTGCATTCTGTTATGTGGTGTGAATATCTTTAAATAAATTTAAATTAGCTTCAAATGTATATGAAGTTCAGATATTTAGGAAATAATATATGCTATTTTGATGTAACAATAAGTCTGCAATTATTTTAAGTTATGTTGTTTCCGTTAGAAGTAGTTTAAATTCATTAAGTATCCACATTTAATATTTATTTAAATTTTAAAAACAGAATACAATTAGCCGAGTATAGGAGCCTGGTAAACTGAATTTCAAAAGTTAAATCCTCAGTCGAAACCTCCTTTCTCTGGTGTGGCTTAGAAGTTCAAGGAAGGGATGTCGGCTCAGGAGTCGTCCCCATTCTACTGCTGTTCAATATTTCGAGTTTCTTGTTAAAATACCTATCATTTTTCTTAACCTGGACGTTAATACAATTGATTTAAAGTAAACTAAGCTAAACGAAACAACATCTAAATTATTCTGTTGATCAAATTAATTTATTAAGGTGAAATGCATTAACTCTTTAATCCCGAGGCGACTTTTTTCTTCTAGCTCCTTTAGAACCGGGCTATTTTGGAAGGCCAAGACATGAATTGGACTCTCCCAACCTGGGTGGTCATTTACACCCCAAACCCAGCTGTAAGGCGCAATGAAATGGGTTGTGGTGGGCAAGGATAATTGGAGCCTTTAACACGCTTATCTCCTAAGCGATCCCAGAAACTCACCTCCCCTCAAAAGAAGCCAACCACCTCAGACCGGCCTTCGTCGTCGTTAAGGGAAAATTTCTAGACAGCTCCGGACTGCCTCTATCGGTATGAGAGGGTTAAACTGTAATTGCATAATTTTCTGTTGTATAAAATATTGAGAATGCAATAACATAGCCACGAATGGATTAAACAAGATCAAAATTCTTAGTTATTTATAACAAATTAGGCTTAAAAACAAAATTGTTTGGATTCACTTTCAGAACGAATGACTCAAAATCAAATTATTCCGAGAAATGAATGAATTTCAAATTTCTTCTCTCTCGGGTAGTTAACCAAATATGAAGGATATATATCAATATATCAATGGATACACTGGATATTTCCAGGAATTTAAGCTTATTCATTAATATATAAATTAATATATATTTCTCTTTTATACATTAAAATCACGTGTTTTGTCTTTCCTCAACATCACTTGTATCTTATTTTTGCAAATTTATTCGCAAATTATTTTTCATTAAAAGTAAAGAAAAAAATTGGATCTTTGGTGAAAGACCTTTTCATTTCAACAGAGCCAAAAATTTACAACGTTATTTTTTAAGGTTATTCGTGTTTTTTAAAATCATATATTTAATGATAAAAAATTTGTTTGTTTGAATAAAATATTCCTGGCTAAAACGCTGTGGCAATAAAATTAGAAAAGCATCATAACTTAAGAAGAGGAAGATAAAAAAAATTCTTTTAAGAGCTTCTTGGATTTTTTGGCTCAAATATGAATTCGTAATTATCTACAGATTATTGGAAAAAATCATTCATATTAACATAGAGCGCTAAGTGCACCAATGATTTAAATTTCAGTGTCAAACATTTAACATTTCTGTTGAGTTAACCCTACACCGAGTATAATTATATATATATTATACTTTTCTGTCACTGAATATCAAGCGAAATTTATTCTGATGGTTTAACCCAAACGCGACTAGTTACAGAAATAAATATCTAAATATTTAAAGAGCACATTTACAGAACCATGATCTTGAAAAAATAATTCTTAAAGAGTATTGAATAAAACTGTTTGAAAAATTCGTAATGATACCTGGAAACAATTTACACTTTCTGAAAAGCAGCTTAAAAGGTATATAAGAGAAATTCGTTTAATCTTACTTTATTTTTGAATTTGAACAGAATTTTTAAGTGATTTAATAAATGCAGGGAATTTGTCAGAACTGATACGAGTTAAAGAATTGTGAAAATAAATATGGTTAAAAGTGTTCTTAAATTCGTATATAAAATTTTACTCAGCATTTCTTAACACAGAAAATAGTTAACCAATGAAGTCTGTTTCCATAGTACTTAAAAATGTTAGTGGTTTTACATATAATGCTTGACTAAGTTATTAATTTCAAAAGACCGCCTTTCCAAATATGATATTTTATTTTATCTTAAATTTTTAATATGAATGATAGTGTTGCTGGGTTCACATCGATAATTAAAAATAAATCTTTATCGTTATGGTTTGTTCTCTGTTGTTTTAATCTCTGAAAAATTGTGATTTACTTTTTCTTACGTCATTCGACAAATATAGTAATTAAAAATCCCACAGAAATATTGCACGGCAATTTAAAAGATATCGCCTAGGTTTTTTTTTTTTTGCTTTGTTCATTAAGTTCACCATCAGCTCAACGCTCATCGAAATGGTTTCTCGATTGACAAAACACAATTAAACAAATAAATGCGAAATTTTTGAAAACTCTTGTTGGTATAAATTTTAGTGCTTCTGATTTAACTCTACATACAGTTCTAGTATAAAAGTCTTTAGATAACAGCCCTCAGTGCTTGAAAAAAAGAAAAAGCCCATTAATGTACATGGACGTTTGAGTCATTTCCTAATGAATTCTTCAGAAAATACCTAGAACTACGTACGGTTGCGAAAGTACCTTTAAAAGGATTTTTAGAATAACATTCCACTTATTCTAATAAAAGAACATCATGCATAAATAAAATTATAAAACTGTCTATTTTCCCATTTTATTCCATTATCGACGCATTTTTTTTACAGCTTAAAACTTTGAATTGCGTTTCTTTTAGTTTAGTGCAATCTTAAATATCTGGAGTCTTGGTACAGTCTTAAAAAACTCTCGCCTACATGATAAGTCTATTTTATAGGAAAGCAATAGTATTTTTCAAAAAGTAAAACTAGAGTAAATCTTCTACTTTCAGTATGTTTCTACAATCTAATGTTTCAAACTGAAATCTATGAAGTTCCTAGGTCGCTTTTAAAAACTTTAATTCTGGAATCATATGTTTAATATGTTAATGTTTTAAAGAAATCAATATTTGGAATTAAATATCTTTTAGAGTAGGATTTCAATATTTATATAACTACAGTCGACGCTCGTTATAACGACCCTCTGTGTCTCACAGCAAAAGGTCTTTATAACGAGTGGTCGCTATAGTGGATATAATTAAAAACTGTACACATGCACGTTCATCAGTTCCATATAAATAGGCGATTTTTAAAGAGATTCCAACTAAATACTCAACTTATTTTTTATCATTGGTATTAAAAATAAAATTTTACCTATTAAAAATATATTTCTAAAACGTATTTTAAAGTAGAATATAAAGGGTGTTACATAATTACAAAACATTTATTTTCTAATGAAAAAGTCAGAAATGGTTGTTTGTCTTTTCTGCATATGTGCTTTTTTCAAAACATAATTTATCATTTCAGTTAAAGATGATAAATAATGCTCTGCCTTTCGAAAACACATTTTAAAGTCTCAATAGCACTTGAAACATTTTTTTATTCTAGGCTATTCTAATTTCTGCGCTGTGGTGAATGGTAATTCTCTAACCTCCCGTCAAGGTTGAATTGTAACACTGAAGACTCTACATCTACGAAGCTTAGCAATACAATAATTAAGGTGATTTATGTTTAGAAACATGTTCTCTTTGGAAAAATACCGCGAAGAGTGTTAACTGAATTCGGACGCTGTATTGGGATTAGACGACAATGTACGGTCGTTATACCGGAAGTGAAATAACATAGTGCATAGGAAACACAGTTGGGAATTTTATCACTGGTCGTTATAATGGAATGGTCTTTATAATGTGTGGTCGTTATAACGAGCGTTGACTGTTTATACATATTGATAAAATCATTCGCATACTTTCAAAGAAATAAAAGTTATTTGCTTCAACAACTAATCAGTTTTTCAGATTAAATTTTCATTATTTCTTAATATAAACCTTTATTAAGATTTATGTTTAATGCATTTCAAACGAAAAACTTGAAGTGATTAGGAAATAAATATAAACCAGTAAAACCGTGAGAAACTTTCGCACGTTCAATCTTCCCCTTCTCCCCCTATCTAATCCAAAAAATATATTTAATAATGATGGGTTCTTAAAATTATATACTTAGAGAAGTGTACACAGGAAATAGCAAAGATAACTTACTATGGTGAAGTATTTATAATTTACAATACATCTTTGCATGCAATATTGGATGTCATATTATTTGGAGTTGTCCGATGCGAATTCTTTGTTTGTCATCTTTGGAAAAGGTCGAAAAACTATTGTTTGGTTTGGTGACTC